>QTSX02006623.1:0-127439 GCA_014839935.2 Entomophthora muscae
TGCTATCCATTATTTTCTCAAGGGTTCCAATAAGGCTACCATTTTAGGCGTTCAACTCTACCATTAGCATGTGGCCTGTAGGGCAAGGTTGTGGAATGTTTAATGTTTTTGGATTTTAAATTGCTGTTTACTATGTGACCTGACAACTTTGTTGCTCCATCAGTTATGATGTAGTCTGGAGTGCCGTAGTCAGCTATGATTGCTTTTTTAATGAATCAATTTATTGTTTCTGCTTTGTGGTCCTTTTTTGCCCAGAAGATGGGCCATCATGTAGCAAAGTCAATGGCTACAATTAAGAAACATTGATTTGTCTTAGTTTCTGGGAAGGGGCCCACTACGTCCAGTCCCCAAACCTTGAATGGTTCAGGGTCAGGTACTGGGTTAACTGTTGGCTGGGGAGCTTTTGTGCTGGCGTATTTCTCACACTGTGCACTTTTTCAGAACATCAATTATACCTTGATTAAGATTGGGTCACCATACTATCTCTTTTAACGTGAGGTATAGGTTGTTAGCCTTTGTATGTCCTAGTAGGAAGTGATGTATTAATATGGTGTCAACTCTTTGACCAAGTGGGATGTAGGGAACATGTTTGTCATTGATGATTTGGTATACAGTGCCATTTGATACATGGAAATATTTTTTGTTCCTTACTAATGTATTGTGGGTTAGTTGGTGTGTTGAGGGGTCTTTTCCTTGGTTTTATACTCAGTATTATATAGGTTTTGCCAGTCAGGGTCCAGGTGGTCAGGATGATCCTCTTTTGGCTTACATAGTCTAGAGAGATCATCAGCCATGACCAGCTCTGCCCCCTTTTGTATTGGATGTCAAAATTGAGCTGCTCCAGCAGGGACATCCATCTGGCTTGTTGCCGTGCAAGTGTGTTCTGAGTTTTAAAGTAGATTAAGGATTTATGGTCAGTTAGTACTCAGACGTTTAAATGTCCTTCTAGATAACATCTCCATTTCTTGTATGTGTGATATATTGCTAGCAATTCCTTGTTGTGTATTGGGTACCTCTGCTCAGTGTTGGTTAGTTTTCTACTTTTGTAACATACTGGCAGGAAGTCTTGCTGCCCTGGCTGGCAGATGCGTAGGACTGTGCCAATGGCAATGTCACTGGCATCCAACTCAAGCTTGTAGCTCCCATTGTTATTAGAATATTGCAAGATTGGTGCTTCAATCAAAGCTTGTTTTAATAGTTGAAAATTATTGTCAAATTCTGGTGTCCAGATAAATTCTTTTTGGCATTACCCTTGGTTAGGTCATTGATTGATGCGGTGAGATTTCTGCAGTCTTTGATGTATTTCCTTAGGTAAGCTACATCCCAAGAAAGCATCTGACTTGTTTAATGGAGGTGCGGTGTTGCATGTTATTTATGGCTTTTATTTTGTCTGGGTCTGCTTTGATGCCACTGTCAGAGACAATGTGGCCCAAGAACAGGAGCTCCTTTTCCATGAATTGGCACTTGCTAGGCTTGGCGTAGAGTTTGTGCTTTGTGAGTCAATTGAGTGTTTCACGGACATGCGTGAGGTGTTCCTCTTTTGTTTTTGAGAATATACTGATATTGTTGAGGTATCACAATGTATTTGAGAGGCCATTCAGCGCTTGGTTCATCATGCTGACAAATGTTGCGGGAGTGTTGGTCATCCCATAGTTCATTACCCTACACTTAAAGGATCAAAATTGTATACAGAACGCGGACTTTGGTATGTCCTTTTCCTTTACTTCAACTTGGTTGTAACCTGAGGTGAGGTCAATTTCTGAGAAAAATTTGGATCCAGAGAGTCTTGCAAACAGATCCTCTATGAGTGGAAGGAGATATTTATTCTTTACTGTCCTTGCATTTAGTGCTCTGTAGTAAGTTACTAGACAAAGAGTGCCTTCTTTTTTCTTTACAAAGAACACTGCCACCCCCCACAGAGATTCAGACAGGCAAATGAAACCTTTGGCTAGGTTGTCCTCAATATGGGTTTTGAGAGTTTGGGTCTCCATGGGGAGAGTCTGTAGAGAGGTGCAGGTTTATGCATAGCTTTACATAGGTTAATATCATTTTTGACCTCCTGTTTGGGTGGTAACTCTGTGAGCTCTTCCTTGAATACATGAGTGTATTTGTTTAGGAGTGCCGCAAGTTCTGAGCATTGGATTTTGGTTTTTTGTATATTATTGAATTTGGTGTACCTCATTATGTGGAGGGTACTGTCTTTGGTTAGACATTCTGAGTTGTCTTGGTTTATGACCTAAACAAATACTGTGTCTCTTAGAATCAAGTTGTTGGGTTCTTTGAGGATATTAAAATTGACTCTGTTGCGTTTGATGGTCATGGTTTTTGTTTTCCAGCATAGACTGGGGTTCACTCAGGTGAACCAGTTCATGTCTGCTATAATGTTGTAGTTTTTTTGTTCATGACAAGTCCTTTGATGGACGTTTGTATGCCTTGGAGGTCAATTCTGAAGGGAGTTGTTTTGCCTTCAAGTAGAACCTTTGATTTGTCTGCCATTCTGGCGTATTCAAAGTTGGATTTGACAACTGGTATTTTTTACTTGGTTACAAATGGTTTGCTAACCATGGTGTTTTGTGTACCAGAGTCAAATAATATTTTATGTGTATGTGATTTGTAAGTGCATGGGTCGACAAGAAGTTGTGAGTGATCTTTAATTTTTAAGTTCATAAAAATGGAGGATTGCAGGACATGTGGGATGCAAGCAGCAAAGTTTGTTCCTTGGTACAGTTTCTTGTCAAGTTGGGGAGAGATAGGGGCACTTAATCCTGTTCCTCCTCTTCTTTTCCCTGTTCCTCTGTTTTGAGACCTTTGAGGTCAGATAATGTGGGGTCAGATCCATAGTGGGTTGCTGTTTCATCATTGTTTACTTTGGCAGTGTCCTCTTTCTTGGGACAGGAGCAATTTGTGCTTTGGCTGCAATTGCCATTGTTGCAATTGGAGTTGCTGTTGCTATGATTGGTGTTTTGGTGTTTGTTGCCATTAGAGTTTTCCCTAATATTGCTGTTTGAGGAGCAATTGCTGTTGTGTGTAGCATATTCCATGTTTGCACATTTTTCCGCGTGCTTGGCTTCTGCAATGAGCGCGGGCATGGAGGTATTAGCCTCTGGACAGATGAGAGAAGCAACAGAGGGTTTTATTCTATTGATGAATGATACTCTAGTGTGTACGTTGTCAGCTTGTGCTGGGTTTTGGATTTTGTGGTGTATTTCCTCAAATTCATTGGCGTAGGCTGTGATAGTAGTCTTATGAAGAAGATTGCTGAGCTGTATTGCAATGTCTAGGAGAGATTTGGTGACGTGGAAATTGTGTGTGATGTCCCCTTTGAACTCTTACCAGTTGTCAAGCTGGTTGTTGGTTTGTGAGCCAACCCAGGTGGCAAACCAGTTAGCTGCAGCCTTGTACAGGCGTTTGCTGGCTTTCTGGACCCATTTTTTTGTGGGGAATGCAACTGGCGCAGAGTTTAGCGGCTGAGTGGTCTAGCCAGTTGATAAGTTTCCTTTGTTTTTACCAAAGAACTTGTTGATACCAATGTACTTGGTGTTGGTGTTAACTTTGCCTGTGATATGCGGTTGTGTGTTTTTTTGTGGTTGGAGAGAGTGACTGTATTGAATTATCTCGGTGCATGCTTTGGGCATGACCAGTCCTTCAAATATGGTGCATCCACTAGTTATATCTTTGTCAATATTGTGGGCGCGGAAGTATGTCTTCCAGATATCCTTGGATGTGGCCTGGTTGAGTACATGAGCAAAGGTGGGCAGGTTTTGTTCAGTCATTTTCTCTTTCATGGGTGTGGTCAAAAACTGTAGCTGCTACCAGTGATGAGGAGCTCCTTTTGGGGAAGCTTCAAATATGGAATTAAGAAAAGAAAAGTATATTTTCTTGGATAATACTTTATACTTATAAAGCTTTTGCTGTGGAAAAGATTTAGTTGGATTGAATCACAGGGCTGGTCATGTGCAGGATGGGTTCAAGTCACTGGATACTTGGACAGTCATGTTATATTGCTTGGTTGACATTTCTGGTATGTCAAACTGTATATTGAGAGGGCACTAAATTGGGCAATAGCTGGATGTTAAGTGAGTTGGTGGTAGCCAGAATGCTTTTAAATCCAGATCCTTGACAGTATCACCAAGGTATGTCACATGAAAAACTGAGGTATTCTCCTAATGCTGAGTTAATCATATTAATGGAAATAGTTGGGGGTGTTAAAGAGTTCAAAAGGCATCACTAAGTACTCAAATAATATTTAGTGTGTCTTAAAGGCAGCTTTGTACTTGTTGCCATCCTTGATACAGATTTGGTTGGAATTGTCTCAGAGGTCAATTTTCTAATATACTCTGGCACCAGTTAGCACATATCAAAGTTCATTAGCATTAGGGATGGTCTATCAATTATTGAAAGTGATGTTATTCAGCTTCTGAAAGCTAGCACAGCATATCATAGTGCTGTCTTTCTTTCTCAAACATGCCATTGGGGATGAGCAGGGGCTTTTGGAAGGCCTAATCAACCCTTTCTTTAGAATTTACTTGATTTAGGCTTTCAGGGCAACCTGTCCCTTATTATTAAAGTTTTAGATGTGCCCATGAAAATGGGAAGTGTTGGGTAGCAAGTCAATATTGTGGCTGTACTGTGAGTGTTCAAGAAGTTTGATAGCTTCTTCTTCACTGAAAACTTTGGCCTATTTGCTAAGCAAGATGAAAGGGTTCCATTGAGAGAGGCCAACCCTATTACACATAATTCATATGTTTATTAGGTTGGCTTCTTCATGGTGAGGGGCACAGTAATTACCTGGTCTTCAATGGTGATTTCAGAAGTGTTGCTGTCTACATCCAGATGTAAATTGTGTTGAACTCATCAATAAAATCCCATGATGAGTTTATGAGGTAGTTTGGAAAAGATTTGGTATCAGGACCATCTATTCTGATGATTCTGACACTCATATTACTGAAAATAAAGGTTTGGAGAAAAAGCCAATAACTGGGAGTGATGCCATTAAGACTGGTTGATTGGAAGTCAATTGTATAAAAAAAGATAAAAAAGTCAAATTGGATAGTTATAAGAATTTTAAAAATATTTATTATTCTTCAGAATAGGATTCAAACCTGACATCCAACCTTCAGACCATCCAGACTTAATTTCAAAAGTAAAAAATTTACAATAACTGGCTTTGAGTGTGAAAGAAAAAACCAGATCACCTGAAGCCAATCAGAAGCTACAAAAACACTTTATTATGTTAATTTTATTATCCATGATCTGCACGGCTTTGTTGTTGCTTATTTGCAGTCAAGAGGGGTTTTAGGGTCCATTTTCATCTCCCAAAACTGTTAAAACAGTTTAATACAGCTTTTGTGTTCCAATATAGTGTTTAAGCCAATCTGTTAAGATATCAAGGTTAGAAAAGAATGTGTTTGGTTTGAGTATTGCTTTAGAATAATTTTAAACATTTAACCTTTATTTTCAAGCATTTTTTTCTGTTACCCAACTGTTTCACATTCCCTTTCTACCTGCTATTCCATTACTATATAACCAAGTTACATTTGGCTTTATTAAATGCTCAATAAATAAATTTATTCAATACACCTTGTCTTAACTATTATTTAGTTATTAGTTTTATCATTATTTGTCATGAAACTACTCAATCTTCCCTCTCTGAGAATAATTGGGCTTAAATGGCTCATACTCATTATAATTCTCCATCTATTATGTGCTTCTGTGACCTTTGAATCCAACTAGGAACAGGAACTAAGGTGTACTCCTGTAAAGATAATGAATGGAGCTAAGTGGTTCATAGATGTTATTATTCAACTTCCCTGTTCTCAGAATCTCCTGCAATTAAGAAAAAGACTACCAATCAGTCATTTACAACTAGTTCTACTCCTCCCAGTGTTTTTATCCTCTCATCACTGCCTTTCTTCTGACTTATTTGGGGGCCTATCAATTCTTGGTGTGTTTCACTCCCTCTTGAGATGCTATTGTCAAATTGAAGAATTATTTTATTTTGGAATTAAATCTGTTCCCATTTTCAGCTTAGCCATAGGGCTGAACCCTTCTTCCCTGGCCTGTCAAATAAGCAGCTTGCTTCCTACAGGGTGGGTGACTTACATTTGGACAGATGTGGTGAGCATCACATTGTCAAGTTTAAGCTTTAATTCGTCAGTGCATTTTATGGCAGTGTCAGTGGGGATATTTTACACAAAGACAAGGCTTTCCTCAGTGCCTAGTTCTAGTCCAATCCCCTTCATTAGGATGTTATTAATAAAGTTCTGGGACGCCCCTGTGTCTAGTGATGCTTCCATGTTATAATCCCCTTGCAATAACTTAATTTTTAAGGAGATTGAAGGATAATACTGAGAGGGCAAGTTTTTTTCTCTGAAGTGATAAAAAGAGTACATGTATGATAGGCTCTAGTTTGGTGTCATGCCTGATGACTATAGAAGAAAAGGCCTTCTCATTAGTGTCTTTGTAATTCTTTGAATGTCATACTAGGTCTGGAGTTGGTCTGGAGTTGGCTACAGCAGGCAGAGTTCATTCCTGGTGGCCTGTCTTTGTTCAGACTTAAGCCTCTACATAGACTACCAGGTCTTGGAGGGTTATAGTGGAAGGGTGGTGTTTCAGTAAGTCTCTCATGTACTGATTCACAACTTGATAGAATAATAGAGAAATAAGATCATCTTCCAAATGGGGTTTGTCTTTTAACTGCCCAAAATTCTCTATGTAGGAATTAATGGAGTAGTCCCCTTGACAAACGTCCATAAGGTGTCAGAGGTTAATTATTTTGGAGTCCTTTTCATCACTGATGGCCATAAGTTCTGTTTTGAATCTATCATAATCCAAGAAGAATTTTACTTCAGAAGTCATTGATTTCCCAAACTAGTCTAGGGCGTAACCAGTTAACATTGCTGGAATTCCTAGTAATTTCTTGGTGCTATTATTATAGGTTGAGACATGTGTTTGAAAATAGAGTTTAAACACAAGCATGATGTGATTATCCACACACAGAGGGCTTTCTATGCCTTGAAGTATTATTAAGATGGCCTGTTGTGAATTGCACTGTTAATACCATTTTAAAATGGCCTTCAAATACTGACACTTGCAATGTCTTGGTTGGGTTCACATTCAATTTCAGCAATTTTTCTCCTTCCTTAAATGGTTAGACACCAATGCCCATCTATTATGGGTTATGCTTCCTGCACGCCTCTAATCCTGGTACAATTTCAGCTCAGAATGATCTCATCAGCCACACTCTCTACCTAGTGAATGATCTATATTAACTTTCTACTATTTAAGTAGAATAACTTTCCCAAATAAAGACAAGTTTATCCACATTTGTGCTGGCTTTTATAATCTTCAAGCTTTTTTCTTTCCATTTTGCCAAAAGGAAACTATCTTCTCTTGCTCTAGGAAATTAAGTTACATGCCCTTAATTTTGCCCTGAAGGCTAACCCAAGGCTATATTTGAACCTCAAACCTTTTGTAATAAATTTTTCTTGCTGTGTCCTCTTGGATGTTGTCCCCAAGAGCCAAAAAAACATGGCCCATTATTAGTGCTTGAAAAGGACAGAAATGGTACCCTAGGAGGGTTGTACCAAGGGTTATAGACATTCTTATACCAGCTGGGTTATCCCCTGAGATAAATGTGCTTAGGTAGTATTAAAATCCTTATACTAATTGGGGTGATAATGCAGTTGGGCTACTTTACCTGGGAAGGGGATAAAGTTTCTTTTTTCTATGACTTAAGGGTAGCTTTAAGAAAGTCTTAATGCTACTGTGTAAGAATAGATGAAACATAATCATCATTAGGGTGGATGTTCAGATATACATCTGCATAACTTAATGATTTAGAGTTATCTGGGAAGTTGTCATGGATAAAGACATCTTGGTAGGCATTGTTTGCCCCAAGAAAACTCAACAAAAAATAGCTGCCAGCAAGAAGATTCCTATGAAAACCTACACATACCTGAATCAAGCCATTGAAAGGAAGTGGGTAGTAGCCAAGAAGGTGCACCTTCAAACAGGACATAAAAATCTGCTGTTTAATGCCCAAACCCCCAAAAATAAAGCAGGTAATTTGGTGTTTTTGGCCCAAGAATCAATTTATGATGTCAAAAATTTTTTGATCACTTCTGAAGGGTTGGTTATCAGAATTCACCCTGCTGATGTCAGGATTCCCCTCCCACTTATATGAGCTGGGTTGTAGCTCACAACTACATTAGTAGTTAAATAAAACACATATTACCTCTAAAAGTTGTTATTTTTATTTATTTCTGGCAAGTAAAAACTCATGAAAATTGAATTCCTGTTTGTGTTTATACCTGTGCGCACCATTGCAACATGCAGAATTGGTTATGCGCTATCTGCAGCCAGCGCGCTTTTGTTTACAGTTTCCTCACCCAAAATTAAGGACTACTGTCAGGTCTCACTCTGACAAGTATCAAATTCAGATGTGATTGTGACAATGATAGCAAATCAATGTTAACTCTGCAAATACTGAATTTATAAAGACGTTTAAGCATTAGTTAGAAAGCTGCAGACAATTTGAGCCACTTTAATTATTAGATACATTGAGCATAAGAATCCTGTTTGAGTGCTAAAGAGCTTGTCAAAGAAATTCATGAATTACCCTTATTGATATCATGAATAATTTCAGAGATCAAATAATAAGCTCTAATTATGAGTATAGCTTCTGAGTTCTATTCCCAAGTCTAGAACAGAGCCTGGGAACCAGAAATTGTGATTAGCCTAAATGATCCAAGTCCACTAATCTGCATGAGAAGATTAGCTGCATAAATTACATCATCCATGCAAGAATATCTCAGCAATTACCAGACGTAAATCAATGATGAAAGCCACATTTAAAAGCTCCAGATCTTCCTGAAAACTTTCTTATGTAATCAAAGCCTATCAATGCACCAGTTTATGAGATAAATCAAGTTCAAGAGTGATGGCAAAAGTGACCCCAATTTAGATACAAATCTAAATCCCTTCCTAAAGCTTGCATTGGAAATGTTATAAAATGAGCGCCATGAAATGAAGAAAGAACACCAGCATCAACCAATACATCCTAGTTCATCCTAGTTATTTCTTCCTATATTTACATCTCCTTCCCTTCCCTTTCCCTTCCCATTCCAGCTGTCTTTCCGTGAGTATTAAATAAAGGGCTGTCTCAACCAACCTGTTTGACTTAGGATGAAAGCCATAGCTCTAGACCACTCTTCTCTGCCATGCCTATCTGAGTAGAGTTGCCTGGGCCATGACAACTACATCAAGCCAATTTGCCAAATCCTCCATTTGCCAAATCTGCTTTTCATTTCTCAATCATTATCTTCTGTAATTTTTTCTCATTTTTACAAATTGCATTTTGCCTGTACCTTTGCTTGGAGTTTACCACTTACAAATTTTGAGGCTGAGAATTGTTTTGCTACTAAATTTTTTCAGCATTTGGATTTGGATTTGCATCCCCCATTTTCTCAATCTTTCATAACTTTGAAGTTCCTCCATCATTACAGAAGTAAAGTTGGTTAATCTGCAACTGAAAGATCAAAATTAACCACTTGGGTGAGTAAAAACAGTAGTGGTTTATGATGTAACCTGCTTCTGATGACCTAGGTGGAGGCCACTGATAGGGGTCTAATTTAGGTGAAGCTCACTTGGGAGAATTAGTGCCTGATTCTGAGTGTTTTCACTGATGAGGAAAATAAAAAAAGCCTAGGTGAAAGTCACTAATGGAGTCTCAACAGGAGGTTTAATAGCTATGTGAGAAGCTAGGCTTTTAGGAGAAGTTTGGAACTGTTTTAGGAAATGTTTCAACATTTATCTAAAGTGAGTTAGAAGAGAAGGAACAAAGCAAAAAAAATCTGGGGATGTTGTGAATACCGCTATTCACCATGTGTTGATTTTGCCTTCAGTGGGCCATTTTGAAGATGAATCTCTTGCTTTCGCTTTTGCCTCTCAAAATGAGTTGATGACTGAATCAGGAAATACAATTGTTTGGTTTCTTGATCCTGCGCAACTCACTTGCCCCACTCATGCTGGTGGCAAGTGATCCTACTGTCCTGGTAGTGTTTTGTGGTATTCCTAACTACTATATATTCCATTTCATATTCACCAATAAAAATTAAGTTCTATTCACATTTTTGTCTTTGTGTCTTCAGTACTTCTGCGCCTCTCTCTAGCCACAACTAGTAGAGATTATTCTTCCAGGGCCGCAAGGTAATTGCATATCCTTCCCTGTCATCTAACTGAGACTTAGTACAAATCCAATCCTAAGGTTAGGATTTCTTGTTGTGTGTCTGTGCCGCGCCTCAGAACACAACAGGGGAAATGTTGACATAGGTGATTGAACACTTCTCCAAAGTGTTTTTTGTAAATAGAGAAGCAGAACAGAATGGAAAAATGTTAAGGAAAGGTGTGCCAGAGTTTCTTCAAGGATGAGTTGCTGAAGGAGGAGAAAGACAAGAAGCTTTAGAAAAATGTTGGCTTTAGGTTTAATACCAAGGCAAAATCAAAGGGGAAACTGGGTTACTAGTGATTACTTATGAAAAACAGGTGAGTTAAAATGTGGTCAAATCTTGAAAACAACAGAAATTTATTTGAAGTACAAGATGCAAATTTTTAATGTTTCAGTGAAACTTTTGCTGCCTATTTGGGGCTTGGGAAAACTGTGAAGTGCAGTTCTTCAGATGTTTAGAGATGAGGAACCTTGAGAGATTGGTTGACTTTGAAGCTTATTTTAATGGTAATTTTTCATTGGTAGAATAATCTAAAATCTTAATGAATTTACTCAGAAAGAGCAGCAAAATGCAATAGAATTAGCTAAAGAAAGTTTTAAAGTTTATTTTATTATAAAAAAGTGAGAGCACAGATACAGTAGTTTTCAAAGCTGTGACGCTAAGCAAAATCAATTCAGATTTAAATGAAATAGAAGTGGATCCAAATCTATTATTGATCAATATAAATTCACTAGGCAGTTGCCCCATCCAAGGACAGAATTAAAGTTGAATTAAATAAATCAATTCTATATATTTTATTGTATTTTTAGGCTTGGATTACTTATCATATGTTTAATTAAAATTTTATTTAATTGCTTTATTAAAAGGTAGTTTCAGTTATATTATTTAAATTTAAAATTAAAATTGCATATTCCAAGTATAAATAAAAAATAAATTTAAATAAGCAGAGTATCATTATTAAGTTTAGTAAAGCCAAAAAATAATTTTGATATTTAAATTTGATTTATTAAATCCCTGAAAAATTTAGAGCTTATCTGTAGCTTTAAATTAAGCTATTTTTCAGGAAGCCAACCTGGAGCTGCCAGCTTGCCAACATCTGGGAACTGGTGGGTTGCGGACTGGGTGGGCAGAGCCCACCAGAGGATTGGTGCTAACTCAACAAGGTAGGGCATTGATTTGCCCACCCAGGACCACGGACTGGAAGTTGAGACAATAGTATCTATTACCCCAGTGAGGGTAATATACACTATCTCAAATAGCTTGTTGGTATGGTCCAGGGGAAGCTCAGCAGCAGATGCAGGAATTGGTTTGGGAGTGAGGGGCGACTCCATGTCTAATTAGTAAGCAGAGAGGAAGTTCTATTTATCTCTGAACAGGCAGGGCTTATTAATGTGACAAGGGACCTTCCTGTTGTATCTGGTTAATGCTTTGGATTGGGATAAGGGATCCCATGCTAATATCTTTTCAGAGGTGTAATATCTATATTCAGGCTTCAAGGGGTATTCTTTAAAATGAACAGGACCAAAAGAAGCACCTGGTGTATAATAAGTAGCTGATAGGGGCAGCAGGAGGATCAGAATTTTTTTGATTTAACTGGCAGACAACTAGGATAAAATATGGCAATAGTTGCAAAACCCAATATCTCATAACCTTTATTTAAGAATGACAACGGGGATCAATCTTGACCTGGCAGGTACTTATACCACACTGTCAGGCCTCATTTTCTGATTGGGTTTCTTGAGCTTGGGCAGGCTGGTGTCAGGGGGTCATGAGTGGCAGGGTGGCATTTGATACGGGCAGGACTCCATTGGCTACCTCTGGATAATAAGGCTTCAACCCCTTCTGTTTGGCAACTCAGAAATTGGCAATGGCCAGGTGTTCAGGTTTAGTATCACTTCCTGGGCTTCAGGCAATTTTTGGGCAACTCTCATTGATGGAATTGCTTATTTCACCAAACAAACTGCCGGTGTCAAGCATTGGTACCTCAGGGAAACTCCCAGCCTCAGGCACTGGCAGTTTTCTTGAAAAACTTTGTGGTGCAGTCAAGAATTCAGATCCTGGAGGGTTGTCATCAAATTTACCAACAGGCAACTTATCAACTGATTGTGGGCTGCTGAGCTCCTAGTCTTCTGAACTGGAAGTCTGAAAAGATTTTTGTTCAGGGGTTGACCCTGGCTTCATTCTTTGGGGTTCAGGTACAACAAAATTGTAATTCCTGACACTATTGAATATCAAGATTGAATTAGTATTCACAGAGATATGTTGTTTTTGGCCTTATGTGTTTTTAGAGTGAATTTAAATGAATCAAATTGAGTTTATGTCTTTGATTATGATGTGAGCCTAATTCCAGCACTTAACTAAATATCTGAGCATCTAGAGAAGCTAGAGATATCATGTTTAGTGTCATTTTGATCAGACTCATCT
The DNA here is from genome assembly GCA_014839935.2 of Entomophthora muscae. Taxonomy (NCBI): domain Eukaryota; kingdom Fungi; phylum Entomophthoromycota; class Entomophthoromycetes; order Entomophthorales; family Entomophthoraceae; genus Entomophthora; species Entomophthora muscae. Next base: position 12,654 of record QTSX02006623.1, read on the forward strand.
GAAAAATATATTTATGTTCTCTAAATTTCATGAAAATAATTTTGTTTAATCTTAATATCATTAAAGCTATTTACTCCACTGATATCATTATTTGGATGGTGCAATAGTAACCAAGGTTTACTCTGAAACAATATGCAGCCACTTGGATCAGCTGATGCATCCAAGTGGAATATTCTATCATTTCACTTTGGAATAAATAGATATGAAATTTTCAAGCCAACCATCCTTTACTTAAACTAACATTTATTTATCTTTTTCAATTCAATATTTTTAAAACTTATCAAGCTCTCTTTTCATTGGTCAATTCACTCTTCAGCAGATTTTAAACATCCAATCATATAAAAGAATCTTAAACAAATGCTACTTCATTTCTAATTTTAATTCATCCATTCTAGAGCTGGGTAATCTATACAGATAAACCTCTTTGATATGAATGTATGAGGTCAGATACTGTTTTAAAAATGAAACAATTAAATACAATTTTTTTTGGGTTGAGTGACTTATATTCTCAGTTTGAAATAGTTTAGACCATACTCCACTAATTTTAACCTTCATGCTTTCAAAGATGCATGTAAGTGATTGGATTTAAGGATGGGCCAAATTGAGCCTTTGGCTTAGTCATCAAATTCTAAAACTAAATCTTCAGAAAAATCAATTCAGTTGAATCTCTTACAGTTTGAGCCCACTTGAGGTAACATTAAAGACAGACATCCAGATATACTCACTTTTATTCAATATAGATTAATTGGTTTCTTATTTCATTTAAATCTGATTTAATTTTGCTTAGCACCACAGATCATAAACCTACTGTGATTTAAGCTTTTGAAATAGCCATCCTAAAGGGGATTTAGCCTAAAGCAAGGGGGAGCTATATAATAGCAGTTAGCTGAACAGATGCTAGAGCCATGTTTCAATTAAAGGATCTAAAGTTTTAACATTCTTTTGGGGGTTTAAATTTGAAGATTTTTCTCCGCCAAGAAGTGGAGCAGGATCTAGTGACCCCCAAAGTAGTAGGTGCCTCCCAAAAGCCTGCAAACAGTTGAATTTCTGGAAGGTTTCTAAGGGGATCTTCCTTCTGTTAATAGGACTTATATGAAAACTACCTATTTTTATAGTATTGAGAGCATGGATTCTTTTCCCCAAATCTTCTATCCCAGTGTTGGGAAATAAGGTCAGTAAAAGCAGCAGTGCAGAAGACTCATCAGAAGCCAAAACCTCAGTAGTGAGTGGATCAGGCTTTTAAGAGAGTTCACCCTTACCTCACAGGAAAGGAATTCTTAGAAAAGAAGTTTAAAATCCTCTTTCAAGAGCTATACATCCCAGAAGGACTAGCTCAGGCAGATGTGAGGATCTATGGAGCAGATGCAAGGATGTTGATAGAAAAGGTTCTGGAAGAATATTCAGGACTCTAAGCTAGGTACAAGGTACTGAAAGTGGAAAACTATCACTTGAAGAATGGTACCCCAACCCAGACATCCCCTGGTTTTTATCCAGGGCACTCTATGGCCATCTCCCAGGAGCAGAATTGCCACAGGGACAGAGCTCTGTTACTGTAAATTCAGAACCTAAAGGTAAAAATGCAGGATTTTCAAATTGTTTTTGCGTGAACTCACCAACTTAATGGAGTAATTTTCATCCCAGAAAAACTTACTTTTTTATACAAAAGTATAAAAAGTATTCCAGTAAGTTGGTGAGTTCACGCAAAAACAATTTGACAATCCTGCATTTTTACCTTTAGGTTCTGAATCTACAGTAATTTTGAAGCCCAGGACATGTTTAAATTTAATATCTTCTAATAGTATCTTGCCTCTTGTTCCTTTTCATCCAAAAGCTTGCATATGGCCCCCTTTTCTTAGGATAAATCTCTTTTAGGCTAGTTCTTTCAGAGGCTTAAACTATCTATGCTCTCACTTTTCTATAATTCAATAAGCTTCCAAAGTTACTCTAGCCAATCACATTAAATTTTCCTGCTGCTTCTGAGTATATTTATTAAGCTTTAGTATATTCCAAAAATGGGAAATTACTAGTAAGATAAGCCTCAAACTCAACCAATCCCATCAACGTTCATCATCTTCAAACATCTGAAGCGCTTTGATTCATTTCATGGTTTAGCCAAAACTCAAATAGGAAACAAATGTTTCACTGGGAAAATATTGACAATTTGCACCTCAGATTCCAAACAAATATCTTTTTTCTTCAATATTTTGCTGTGGTTGAAATTGGCTGGTTTATGTAGGAAAACACCAGAGACTTGTTCTGCCACACTTTCTTCACCTTTTTCCTTTAATTTCTCCTCTGCAGCAGAACCAAAGAAAAAGAGTCCCCAATTTGTTCTTCCGCTTGCTTCTCTAGCAACTCACTTTGAAGAAACATTGACGTGCTCTTCACAACATTTCCCTGAACTGTTCCAACCTCTTTATTATCCAAAAAACCCTTTGGGAAAGTTTGCAAGTGATTACCTCAAAATTTCACCAGACTGTTACAAACTTATACTAATAGCCTAGCATATCTATTAAGTATATTCCTTGACTCCTATGAGTGTCCTTCAACTAGGCCTTCAAAGAATAGCGCCTTTTGATGCTACACATCTCTTTTCTCTCTCAGGTGATTACTTGTGAATTTCATAAAGTAACAAAATTCACTTCCTAGACACCTCCCAAATAATTGATTTCAGCAGCTGCTTCTCTAGACAGCCACCCCAATGATGGTTCTAGGCACCCTATGCTTACATAGTAGCAGTAAGTCCTCATTAAAGGTACCCCTAATTCATAAACAGAAACTTTCATCCCCTTTTGGTAAAAAGTTACCCAGCTGTATTATCTCTCATCCCAGATGGTCTAAGGATGCCTATACTACCTTGGGTATAACCATTCCAGGGGAATTCATATACTTTCACAGCACTAAAAAGTGTCCTTCCTACTAGCACTCTAAGGCATAAAACAAACACCAGCCATCATAGCTGGTCAAACAAACAAAGCAACAACCATTTACGGCTCTTAGGCAACCGTTCTCTACTTGGACAACATCAGATCACACCTGAAAAGCAACCCTTAATATGATCCATCACGCTGGCATTCTAAATTTTTCTGTTTCCATGTAAAGAAAACACCAACCAGGATGATACTGTTGTCAAGGATCTGGATGTACAAGTATTCTGGCTACTGCCAACTCACTTAACATCCAGTCACTTCCCAATTTGGTGCCCTCCCAATATAAAGTTTGACATACCAGAAATGGCAACCAAGCAATATCACATGACTGTCCAAGTATCCAGTGACTCAAACCCATCCTGCACATGACCAACCCCTAGGTTCAATCCAAATAAATCTCTGCCACAGCTAAAGCTATATAAGTCTAAAGTATTATCCAATAAAATATACTTCTCTTCTTTCTAAATTTCATATTTGAAGCTTCCCCAAAAGGCGCTCCTCATCACTGTGACATAAATTAACATATAGTAAGAGGAGGTCTCCATGTGATGGGGAATAACCACCCAAATCCACATAGAGTTGATAATTAACCACCACTGAAGCTTCAAATAATGTTTGGTAAAATTTCCAAAAGAAACACTGGGGCTCAACAAAATGATTAAACCCAGCCAAAGGAGTCCTAAAAGTATGGCTTGAGAAAGGATTAAAGTGTATTCAGCATAAGACTCTGGACATTGAGAAGGTACAACTGTCTCAGTTTCATATTCAGCAGAAAAGACACAAATATTCTGAGGCATTAGAGTAAGTTAGAGGACACCAAGGACAAAGTAACCAAGGCAGAGCCCCATCTTTCAGTAATAATTTGACTTGATATCAAGTTATATGGAATGTAGTGGAGTAGACCAACTACCAGATGCATTGTAAAAATAAAGTTAGACAAGAAGAATATTTGGTTTATTGAGTAATTTAGGGAGGGCTCAACTCTTAAGAGTTGAACTGTGAAAATTTTCCAATATGTAACAAAATTTTGACTAAGCAATACCACCAGGATCCATGTCTCTTATCCCGTCTGCATTATCTAAAGAGTACTTTGGTCACTACATAAAAAACTCTTGAGTGATTAATTTCTGTTGATCATTATGATAAATGAGGTTGTATCAAGTGACTCTCAGATTATGTCTATTTATCAGTGTCTGTTACAAAAGTAACAATTTTGATGCCCCAGGCGGGAATTGAACCCGCTCCTAGCCACCAGGCGGGGCTAGTGGGCAGGGGAGATTCACCTGCACCTGGATTTTTGCTTTTTGAATCAAATCCAGGTGCAGGAACCATTCCCACCCTGGCAGTAGCTGTGGGGCCCATTCTGGGCCCCAAAAGCTATGCCCAAGCCTTGGTGGGTTTGGCTGGGCAGGCTATTTTTAGCTGCCCAGTAAACCGGCAACCTCCAGAATTAACTCATACAGAATGGAACATCCTCCATGTCAACAATTTCAAAAATTATTTTTGCTTTATCTTTTATAATTTCAATTAAAAGCTTGAAATAAAAATCAAACATTGCTTCTATTATCAATGTCAATTATTTAATCAAGAAAAAAATAGTCTTTAATATTGAAAATAAGAAAAATATTTTTGAGAATTGTCAACATGGAGGATGTTCCATTCTGTATGAGTTAATTCTGGAGGTTGCCCAGTAAACCTAGTTCAAGCCCACTCTCCGTTAAGTAATTTGGGGTCCCCAATTGGGGACCCCTTTTTTAATCAAGTTCCTTGGCCTCAGGAAAGCCTGTCAAGCCAGCCCAAAAAAGGTGATCAAATTGGGAAAACCCCCATAACCCCAGAAGCCAAACCTGATAGAACTAATGGCCAGCCAAGCCAAGACAGATCACCAAAAAGCCAAACAACTGTTCCTGAAAACCCCAAAAATGACAATGAAGCAGCCAACCAAACAGCAGGACCTGAGATGTCAAGCCTTGCCACACAGACAACACCAGAGGAATGCCTAGAGACACCTGCATGTGAGTAAGTATATAAATCAGAAGCACTTGAAAAAGTTCTGTATCATCATCCTTACCAAATAAAGTTGTTATGACCTTTGGTTCACCAATCTGCTTTCATACCTATTTTTGATACTCTTCTATCTGCATACACCCAAGTGTCAGTACCCATCCACTGGGATAGATAGCCAGACTTCAGTTGATAAACCCAAAGCCTTTGACTACTACCGTCCGCCCAACGCTCCATTTGGACCTGTGCATTTCACTGAGTACCCCCTAAATCCTGACCACAAACCCTGGATATTGGAAGACTTGCAGTGGTACACACGCCCAAATTCTCCCAAGGAACCCTATCAAATTGTCTGTGACAGCAAATCAATCACCATTTACCCTTTGATCTTCAACGGGAAATACAACAATCCTGCTGCCTACCTGGTCCCCATGGAGCCACCCCTGACACCCAAACCAACCATCTCAACCCCACCCACCTCTGATGCCACTGGCCAGAATAGTCAATTCCTGGGGGTGCTTTACCTGGCGCTCACAGGATTGATTGACTCTGCCTTGCCAGCGGCCGGGTCTTGGGCTGTGGCTGGGAAGGCCCTTTCCTACCTGGTAAAGTTAGGCCTATCATCTGGTGGGCCATGCCAGTACCTGCTTTGACTCCTCCCTCACCTACTGGAGCCCCACAGGACTCTTGGTATCCTGACAGTGTCAACTTGCACGGAGTGATCAAATCAAGCTGGCAAACTGGGGCAACAGTAGCCCATTTCAGATCAACACTATGATTTAAATCTATCAACTTGGTCAACTTAGCTAACTGTTTGCCCGTCTTCCGAGCTTTGCAATTAGAACAGGTAATACCAGGCATTATGGAAACTACTGTGGCAGATACTGTCTGTGACAGCCATGATACTGGGTACTGTGAAGGTTGATGGCATGCCCCTAATCCAAGCCAAACTGTTGAGAAGGCTTGGAATAGATATTGTACATCCTCATAGCTTGGCTTATCCAGCTCATGGATGTAGCCTTTATTGTGATGGCTGGCATGGTTAAAGACTAGCAGTTGGCTGTAAAGCCATGGAGTTACCAGCCAACAAAATCTGGTGCCATTGCTAAGAAGATAAACAAGGATTTGGATAATGGTATTGGGTTACTTAGGTGGGTGGTAATACTTTTAATGGTTTTAAAGTTCCTTAAATGTTAGGGATGGTAGTTGGATAGGTTAGGATTGATCAAGTTCAAAGCAGGAGGAGCTGAAAGGTTGGTTGTATAGGTGATTCTCACCATCACGTAAAATGAATAGATCCGATTAGTTGGTGAAAGAGGGATGCTTTTGTAGGGTAGGATGGTTTGAAATTAGGTTAACTAGCTTGGGTTGAGGATGGAGCTTCATACCTTGATATGCTTCGGTACAGAAGTTATCATGCTTGTGTTCAAAATGCTTTTTACATGTATTTGGCAAAGCACCACCCTTTTAAAGATATGCTTTGGGTTGATGTGTAAGCAGATTGTCAAGGCTGGGCGCCACATTGGTGGATCAATAATATATTTATCTTAATTAAGATGATATTATTCAATGGATTTCACGGGAAGGAGATTGATAATAGCTTTCATGACGAATCCGTTTGATGTGAGAAATTCTCCCGAGTCGACGGGTGAGGGAAGGGGCGAGGGGAAGGTGGGCACGGCCCTTGGGAGGAACTGACCAGGTGAAAATATAGAGGGGGCTTTATTCTGTTCGACACATTGCTTCAAACCGCAGATTGATTGTACCGCTCTAAACCCTGTTCCTTTAATATTAAGTTTACTAGTCTTGGAACTATTGTTATATCTTTATTCAATGTCCGACTCGCCACGAGTAGATGCAACTGCGGATATAACCAACCTAACCAACCCCCCATCATCTCTTCGAGATTCGCTACTCCGAAATATTTACAGGGATAGTAGCTCCATTTCCGAAGCCGGTGATCCTCACTTGCAAGAACCGATGGAGATTGGCGGCTCTAATTCAAGAGACCTGCTTGAGGGTGAGGGCCCTTATTCAGAAGTAGGCCCTGCAACCAAGCGTGCCCGAACTCATCCAAAATCATCTGTAGATATCAATGGTACTAGTATATTGAATGAGGTGGAACCAGCCTTAGCCCTTTTGCCACAATGGCAGAAAATGACCGAAAAAGCGGTCAAGGCCATTGTCTCGATCCGCTTTTCCCAGGTTAATGCATTTGATACAGATCGTAAGTTATTCTAAATTGGGAGCTTTTCTTTTTTCCTAATAGCCTTGAAGTTTACTTTTGTTTAAAAATCCTAACTCCTTCATAAGCTGCTGGAGCATCCGAAGGCTCAGGCTTCATCGTTGATGCTAAAAGAGGCATCATCTTGACCAATAGGCATATTATCGGTGCAGGGCCCTTTGTCGGCGAGGCTATTTTGCATGATCACGAGGAAATTGCAGTCCACCCTGTCTACAGGTAAATAATAGTTTTTGCCAATTATTCGCAGTTCGATCAGAGCCCCAGTCGACCCAACTTCAATATTAACCCAAACTTTCTAGAGATCCCGTTCATGATTTTGGGTAATGTTGGTTATGCCGTGAGTCTGGAATTTATAATCTAATGTATTGCTGCAGTTTTTTGAAATTTAATCCTGAAGATGTTAAGTATCTAAAACTTGATGAGATATCTCTGAGACCCGATCTTGCCAAGATGGGTACAGACATTCGAGTTGTCGGTAATGATGCGGGGGAGAAGCTTTCCATCCTCTCTGGGTCTATCTCGCGTATCAATCGTAATGCACCGTACTATGGTGATCTGACATATTGTGATTTCAACACCTTTTATTTGTAAGAGACTTGTTTAAACGCTGTTGTTAATTCTCCAACTAGACAAGCAGCCTCCAGCACCAGCGGAGGTAGCAGCTTTTATAAACCATGTATTGATCCAAATATGTAGGTAGTTCAGGAAGCCCTGTTCTAGATATCAATGGCAATGCCGTGGGCCTACAAGCAGGTATTGCCAACAGAAAGAAGATTGCTCAACCCTTTTAGGTGGGCGGTGTGAGGCAGCAACAGATTTCTTCTTGCCGTTGGATCGTGTGGCAAGAGCACTTAAGTTCATCCAAGAAGGAAAGCCTGTTCCAAGGGGTACCATCCAAACTCAGTTTATGTAAGGTCTTGGTTACGTTTGATACTAATTTTAGGCACCGAGCCTTTGACGAAGCCAGGCGCCTTGGCCTCAGTAAAGAAACCGAGGCCGCCATGCGCAAGCGGTTTCCCAATGAAATTGGAATGCTGGTAGCAGAGGTCATCGTTCCCAATGGTCCAAGTTACACTCTCCTTCAAAACGGTGATGTATTAATCGCAGTCAATGGGGAGCCATTATCAAGCTTTGTGCCGCTAGAAGATGTGTTGGACAGCAGTGTGGGTTGCAGTGTGAAGTTGGACATTGAGAGAGGCGAGAAGTCATTATCTTTTGAAATCCCTGTCCAGGATCTGCATTCAATGTAAGCTTGTGTCATAAAGTAAGCTAATCACCTGCAGCACACCCTCACGCTACTTGCAGTTCAGTGGTGCATCCTTTAACGACCTTTCTTATCAGCTGGCAAGGTCTTATTGTGTACCCTGCCAAGGAGTTTATGTCTGTGATCCTGCAGGCCCCTTTAAACTCAGTGGCCCAGGCCATGGCACTATCGTGTCTTCTGTTGATGACCAGCCCACACCCAACCTTGACACTTTCATCGAAGTGGTTAAGAAGATCCCTCATGCCAAGCGCGTTCCAATTGTTTTCTACTCCATTACTGACATACACACCACCGACTGGGCCATTGTACGCATTGACCGCCATTGGTCATCGTTCAAACTTGCAACCCGCAACGGTAAGCTGCTCTACTGCTCCCAACTTACGCTTTAGATGAAACTGGACTATGGGACTTCACAATGCTTCCACCTGCCCTGCCAGCCATTCCCGAGGAGCCAAGGACTGCCACCTTCCCAGAACTTAACCAAGATCTCAAGGCAGCTCAGATCCTAAAGCACTCCTTTGTTAAGGTGGTGTGTCAGCTGGCGATGAAGGTGGAGGGCTTTCCTCGCAGCCGCTGCCATGGAGGCGGATTGATCTTGGATGCTCAGCTTGGGATCGTAGTGGTGAGTCGAAACTGCATCCCATACGACTTGGGTGACATCGCATTGACGTTCGCCGAGTCCGTTACTATTCCAGGAAAGGTGCTCTACTTGCACCCCACCCAAAACTTTGCTCTGCTCTCTTATGAACCCCATCTAGTAGGCTCAACCCCTGTGCGCTCTGCTATCATCAGCGATGCCCAGCTGCAGCAAGGCCACAAGGTCAACATAGTTGGCCTTAACCAGAACTTCCGCATGACCTCAGTTAGCACGGTGGTAGCCGATGTCAACTACGTGACTATTCCTGAAGAGTCTATACCACGATTCCGCTGCATCAACACCAATGCCATTACTGTTGATTCTCCTGCAGCTCAACGCTGCGGCAATGGCGTTTTAGCCGATGACGAAGGCCGCGTGCAAGCCCTTTGGCTATCCTTCTTAGGTGACCGCAAGGCCACTGGCCATGACAATGAGTATCACTTTGGTGTTGATATTCGCGTTGTACTGCCTATCCTTGGTCCTCTTCGCGAGGGCCGTGTTCCTCAAATCCATTTGCTTGATATTGAGTTGGGTTCGGTCGACTTGGTTCAGGCCCGACACCTCGGCTTGCCGCTTGAATGGGCTTCACGATATGAGAAAGCTGACCCCCTACAGCGCGAGATCTTTCAAGTCCGCCGTACCGAAGTTGGGTCTCCCAGCGCCCAGGTTCTCAAAGAACTTGATCTGATCCTCTTAGTTAATGGCAACGTTGCCACAAAGATAACTGACTTTGATGTTCAGTTTCACAGCCCCATGCTGACCATCACTGTCTTCCGCTCCAAACAGATCCTGGACCTCAATGTACCCACTTCAAAAGCTGATGGCTCAGGCATAAGTCGCATTATTTGCTGGGCTGGTGCCTGCATTCACGGTACCTTTCTTTCCGTTATATCGCTAACCCAAGCCAGAACCCCACAAGGCTGTCCTTCAGCAGTCTAAACACATGCCATCTCGTGTGTACGTTTCTGGCCGCAATCGTGGATCGCCTTCCTACATGTATGGCCTGGTAAGCCCCCTTATCTCTTGATTTAACCTTCAGACTCACACCATGTGGATTACTGCCATTAACGACATCCCCACCCCCGATCTTGATGCCTTCCTTGCCGCTGTCAAAGATTTGCCCGATAATACCTATGTCCGAGTCCGTATCATCACATTCGACAATATCCCGTCTGTGCTCAGCATTAAGACTAACCGCCACTACTGGTATAGCTGTTTCCTTTCCCTCTACTAATGTTTAGGCCTACATCAGAGCTGATCAAAGACCCAACTCTGCCCCACGGATGGAGATTGATCGAGTAAACCCAAACCAGAATTTCCTCTCAGCCATGCCACCCCAATAAAAGTATAGAGCTCCAGGGTAACATTATAGTGTGGCCATACAATCTTTCTTCTAAAGAGCACTTGGATCATCCCACAATTTCATCGTGATGGGCATGTCATTGATTCAATAAACTGCTTGCTACATTTGATTTCAACTAGTCTGAGGAAAGCACTGAAGAATCTCTTTTAACTATTACAGTTGAGTTTTTCCATCTTTGAAATCCCTTTAAACTGAACAAAACCTTTCCACCAGCATCAATGATATATCAATAGAAACCTTTTTAAACTGACCAAACCTGCTTCTACTGACTTGATTTCAAGTAACATAATGTATTTTTATTCACAAAGTATCATGCTAAGACAAGGTTTGAACAATCCCTACTCCTAAACATGAGTCAACCTAAAAGCTGTCTATCCGAAGTAGAGGTTATAAGAATGGCTCTAGTCAAGAATTTCCAAACTCGACAAGGCTTATGAGCCAGAAAGGAAACTACAAACATAATGCCAGCAGCAAGAAAGCTCAATATCCTTCTCGTCTTCACATTAAACTTCGATAACCCCACATCACCCTCCATCCTTTAAAGATATGTGGGAAGCATTTTTAAAAGCTCATCCCTTCTGTTGCTCATCGGTAACCTCGTCAAAACTATATCACGTGTTATAGGTGAAAGTTGATATGGTTTCTACGTAACCCAGCTATAGGGAAGCAGGGTGGATGCTAACAACCTACTTTAGGTCGGCAGCTATTTAAGGAAGTTTCCCTTGGCCCAGCTGGAAAGAGATCGCCCCTTAAATCCAATCCAGGCATCTCCCAGCCAATAACTCAAGCTGCTTCCAACCCCAGCTTAAGATCCCTTTTGCTTGCCAGCTGTTTCACATGCCAATCCACACATTTTCAAAGTGGGACTCAGCCGGGCCTTTAAATTTTACTGCCTGATATGCTCTTTTCTGTCTTGCTTTGGTATTTTAGCTAGCTGTTGCTTAGGGTAGATCAACTGGGCGGCCAGCCAAGGGACTAGGTCCTTTAAAAAAGGGTGAATAGCTTCTGAAAAAGATACAGGTTTGCTTCTTCTTCTAAACCAGCTGAGGAGTACCCCAAACCTTGAGAGACTAGGAGAATCAGGTTTATTTCCCAACCCAAATACCTATCCCAGGTACCCTTCTCATCACCAGGCTAGTATACATCTTAGGCAGACCCTGAGCCCATGAACAGGAAGTTTTGGGGTGTGATGTCCAAGTAAGCCCCTGCTGATTACCTCAAAAACTTATATGAACCATCTCCCAGTATCAGGAATATTCCTGATACCTAGATGGGAGAAATGATTGTTGCTACCATCTGGACCAAAAACCCCACACTGTCAACCAATACAATCTTCTGTACAAGCAGTAGCTTTCATTTATCAAGGAAACTGCTGCCCTGATCCAAAATTGGATCTATGAGCCCTTTCCTGCAGGCCCCACCAGCACTGGTTGGTTTGGGGCATTAGTAGTTTGATTCATAACAAATCAAAATACCAAATGCCAAACCAGCCAATCATATTGCACCTTTTTACCTCCCCACTTTTGAGTGAGGGACAGGGGCCCTAAAGCCAATTTTAAATGAAAGGCTGAGCTTTTATAAGCCCAACTTTTAAAGGCTTGGGGTTAAACCTGAGCCGTTTTTTGCTTTTTTAAAAATCATCAATAGACAACCTTTAAAAATGCTGCATCCTGCATGTTGTTTTTAATTCCAAGCCCAATGAAGGTAGTTTAGATATTTATAAACAAAGCTTTTGGATATTAAAAGATTTATAGGGCTGAAAGACATGGCAAGAATTATTCTTTGAACCTTTGCAAATAAGCTTAGGTTCTATTTATAACTTAAAACCCCCTTGACATTTGTTAAGTATGTCAGTAATATCTTTCTAAAAAGCATATATCATGAATAACAGGAAAGATTGAAGATAAAGATAAAGATAATGATAATTTATTCAATAAAGAAGAGAAGAACTGTGTAGTATCATGATAAACCACATAGTGTCCATGTAAATCACGGCAGTTGTGGGGCTTTTCAAATTATTGTTACCCATAAGGCTTGAATTTCCAATCCTTGTACAGCATGGGGGTTTAGCAACAGTACTACAAACTATTTGGTAGTTGGGACATTTATTGGGCAAATGATCTCTCAAAAGGGAGCAATCAAAGACGTTACAGCAAATGGATATAAGGAGGGTGTTTTTTGCTACAAGAACATTTAAACCTCTACCATGCATATGCAGAGATAACTTATTGGTAATTTTTTTGGTTGGTTGGATTAAGTCTTCTTTTATCTTTAGCATGCATACAGTAGTGTCAAGGGAGCAGATTGGAACCCTCCAGCCTTCCATTTCTGATGATTCACTTTTTTTGCTGTAATGATAGTTCAGGGACATGGCAATGAGTCACACTATCAAATTCACTTATATTTGATCTTTAAACATTAATAGGATTAAGCCACAAAAGCTTTGGTCTAAAAAATCATTTTTCTAATAAGGATACTAGTCTCAAATTTCTTCTGTCTTTCCCTGTGTAGGGGGCCTTGTCATCAAACATTATAATATATTAGGCTTTGTTGGATCAAGTATGAGTAAGAAATTATCATTAATACATGTTGAAGTGCATGATTGATTGAAATCTAGATTACACCATACTAGTTGATGTAAACTACTTTGCTTTTTAATAGGGAAGCTTATAAGAGACTGTACAGTAGTTTTTAAACCTGTTGATGTCGGAACCGCAGGCTCAACCCGCCAGCAAGGTTCCAACCAAGCAGGTTCGTGACCTGCAATCCGATTACCCGGTCACTCAAAGCCAGACCCAGAAGTCAACTTGAATTACCAAATCAATCAACATGAACAAATGATGATCCCTCACAGTGGATACCTTGATTTGGCGCTTGACTCATTAGCAGGATCAAGCCACCCCCTCTTCCATCCAGCCGTGTGATCATCAATCATGTTCCTGCTATCCATTGATTCACAATAGCTATATAATCACTATCTCACAATAAAGATTATTATCTATCCTCTAAATATTTTCCCCTTGTAACTCTGCTAAAACAGCACAGTTACGACATTGAGATAAATGTATGTTAGTCAGTTTAGAACGCATGAACTCAGTCTAAAAATGAAATAAAAAATTAAGGATTTATATTAAATTACAATAGATTTGGATCCACTTTGATTTCGTTTTTAGATTGAGTTCATGCGTTCTAAACTGACTAATATACATTTATCTCAACAGGTTTGAAAACTACTGTATATGATTGTTTAAAAAGACAAAAATTTATAGAAAAGTAGAAATATAAGTGATTGACCAAGTGCCACTGTGATTGATTGTAGTTCATTAATTTACATTTGATCTAAAGTTTCAGAAATATATAACTATTATATATAATACTAGAAGTATTCATGTATTTAATGCTATTAACAGGCACGGTTAAGTTAAATCATATTTTAGCAGAAAAGTTAAATCACTTTACTCTGTTTTTGAGTTTAGTACTGTAGTTTTAAGAACTTCTGCAATAAACAGAATCAAGTCACCCTAAAGCAAATTCATCTCAGCTGAGAAAAAATCAACTCAGCTCAAAATCAAATTAAAAATCAAGAAATTTATATTAAGTTACAGCTGATCTGAATTCATTTATATTTTTTAAGCTGAGTCGGCTTTTTTCTCGGCTGAGATGATTTTGATTTAGGGTGACTTGATTCTTTTTATCTCAACAGCTCTTAAAACTACTGTATATAAGTAAGATTTTTTTAACATAATTGGAATAATGGTTATGTCACAATATATTCAATCACCCCTCTCAGGAAATCATGTCCCTGAGAAATAACCCAGCCACTAAATAGTTTTTAGTACTGTTGATATACCTCCTGTGTTTTACAATGATCAGGAATTTCATATCCTATAACAAATATTACTTGGACAAGCCTCATTACTGACTTATTGTACATGGACAATATGTGGCTTGTCATTATACTATATAATATTGTATTGCTAAATCAAATAAAGTAGTATTCTGTTCTTAAATTTATCTTTTATTTTGCTGCTTATACTTCCTAAAAGTATATACTTGACAAAATTGAAATCAATTAAGTTATAAAATCAAGGACAAAGGTCAATGAAAAATATAGGCTCTAAAAATGTGGCTAACTATATTCATTTTCTGTCAGAAAAAGTAAAGGTTGAAAATAATACTACATATGAAAATAAAACATTACCCTGTTGCCGCTCTAAATTTAAAAAGCTACTTACATTACAGTAGGTTTCAAAGCTGTGACGCTAAGCAAAATCAACTCAGATTTAAACAAACTTAAAAAATGAATTTATGGTGATTAACAATGGATTTTAGCTCACTTATATTTTGTTTAAAACTGAGTTGATTTTACTTAGCGCTGCAACTTTGAAAACTACTGTATAAATATCATATAAAAATACTGTAGATCCAGAACCTGTTGGGGAAAATGCGGGACTGTCAAATTCTTTTGCATAAACTCACCAACTTAATAAAATATTTTTAATCCTTTTATATAAAAAAGTAAGTTGCTCTGGGATGAAAATTACTCCATTAAGTTGGTGAGTTCATGCAAAGAATTTGGCAATCCCACATTTTCCCCAACAGATTCTGAATCTACAGTATTGAATCTTTGAATTTTCATTTGAAACTTCATACTGTAAATTCAGAACCTAAATGTAAAACTGCGGGATTGTCAAATCCTTGGTCCAAATTTTGAATCACTTTTATGGGCAATTCTTTTGAGTGAAAAATAAATATTTAATAAAATAAAAATTTAATTTAACTTTATGATTTATTTAAATTGGCAAATTTCAAATCCTTTGAGTAGATAACCAACTAACTAAAGACAAAACACATCAAACAAATGTGAGATACATGAATCAGAAATGTGGGATTCTAATGTACAATTTGAGATTTTCTGTAAGTCTAACAAATAATAAATAACTTAGAATTATTAACAAATATGAAATTCTGGGATTTTCAAATCCAAGAACCAATTTCCAAATCATAATTGAGGCAAATTTGAAATAAATTTAATTTATGTGCGTCTCAAACAGGAAGTCAAAGGATCTAGAGTGGATTTTTGCTAATTATTTTAGGAATCATATGCATTCTCAAAAATCACCCACCTTCATTTTAGGACAGCTAAAATTTTGATGCTTGATTACAGTTAATTTTAGAAAATGCTAATAATAAAATAGAATTACATATTGTAATTTATAACTCTATTTTATTATAAATGCTTTCCAAAATCAACTGCAATCAAGCATCCTTAATAGCAATATATTGCCACATTTTGTAGTAAACTGATGGTTTATTTTTCCCACTCAACTTCCTTCCTTGAAAAGAAGTTTGTTTGGCCCCTGGCTACGCTGGGGCCAAAAAACTTTTAAAACAATCTCTGTGTTGTCAGGAGGGTGGCTAATATTGCATTATATGGGTTTTTTGTTGCTATATTAGTGATTTGGAGTGCATAATATTGTATCATTTCCAGGTTTAGACAATTTTACATCTTAATTAGTTTTCATGTCTAAACATGGCTATCAAAATTGAATTTTTCATTTGATTTCATCCAGAGTGGAGCTTCTTGATTTGGATTCATTTTTCACAGTTTCTTACTGAAAATTCAATTTGGATTCTAAATCCCACAATTATTATTTGAGTTTACTAGTGGCATTCATTTATGATTTGAAATTTGGTTCATGTATTTGACAATCCCGCAATTTCAAAAACATAGTAAACTTAATGAAAATGGTTGATGGATTTGAACACTTCAAACCTGATTCCAGTTACTTCATTTTTGTCTATTGGAAATATGCAGTTTGACTTTAAATTTGAAAAGTGCCTATGAGCTCTTGCACTTTTAAATATTCAAATAAAAATACAAAGAGTTCAATTCAATTAAAAAAGGCCATCCCACAAATGTGCTTCAAAATTTGGACCAAGAATTTAAAATCCCACATTTTTATGTTTAGGTTCTGAATTTACAGTACATAAAATATTTAAATTTTAAGTTATTACTGTAAATTCAGAACCTAAACGTAAAAATGCGGGATTGTCAAATCCTTGGTCCAAATTTCAAATCACTTTTGCAGGCAACTCAGCTGAGTGAAAAATAAAATAATTAATAAAACCAAACATTTAATTTGACTTTTTTTGATTTATTTAAATTGGCAAATTTTGAATCTCTTGAGTAGATAACTCAACTAACAAAAGACAAAACTTAGCAAACAAATTTGGGATACACAAATCAGAAATGTGGGATTCTAATGTACGGTTTGAGATTTCCTGTATTTCAAACAAATCATAGACATCATGGAAAACTTAATGGATCTGAAATTGTGGGATTGTCAAATCCAAGAACCAAATTTCAAATCAAAAATGTGGTGAATTTGAAATAAATATAATTTATGGGTGTCTCAAAAAGGATGATAAAGGATCTAGAGTGGATTTGTGCTAATTCTTTTAGGAATCATAGGCATTCTCAAAAATCACCCTATTCCATTTTAGGACGGCTAAAATTTAGATGCTTGATTACAGTAGATTTCAGAAAATGCTAATAATAAAATAGAATTATATATTATAATCTGTTTTTACCATGTTGCCTTTTCATTGGTGTGTTGATAGTTCATTTTCTGTTGATAAGGTGTTTGCATTTAATTGAATGGGGTTGTGACAGAAATCACTGGATTTTATGAAGCAATTTCTAAATGATGGGGAATTACCACCCAAATCCACATAGAATTGATGATTAACCACCACTGAAGCTTCAAATAATGTTTGGTAAAATTTCCAATTGAAACTCCAGGATTAAGTAGAACAATCAATCCTAACCAGAGTAAACCAAGATAAATGACCTGATTAAGCAGCAATGCATCTTCAGCATAGAATTCTGGGCATTGAGAAGTGACACAATTTTCATTTTCCAGAATGGGGGAAGGAGCTACAAAATCAGCTGGCATTAAATTAACATTTTGCGGCGCCAACAACAAAGTTCCAGATGCTGGGCCCCATCTTCCTAAAATGATTCTGTTCATAATCAGATTGTACGGGATATACTGCAACAACCCAAGCACAGGATGCATTTTTAAAATTTAAAATTAGAACTTGGGATAATTGATTTTTATTGAGTAAATTTAGAAGGACTCAACTCTTAGAGTTGAAACAGGGAAAATTATTCAATATATATCAGAAAAAGTGACTAAGCAATACCACCTGAGTCTTGATCCCCTATTCCTTTGGCATCTTCAAGTAAGTATCTAGTCCAGGTTGCAAAGAACCCTTGTGTGGCCAGTTTCTGACAACCATGCTGATTAATGAGCTTATATCGGGTGACCCTCATATTACGTCAATTTATCGACATCAGTTTACAAGGGGGAGCTGGTTTCAGCTGGCATACTGGAGCAGCCGTGACCCATTTTTGATCAACCGCTTGGTTTAAATCCGTTAACTTGGTCAATTTTGATACAGGTTTCCTGGCCTTCCGTGCCTTCTTACTTGGACGGACTATACCCGGCATTATGGAACTTACCGTGACATTACCCTCTGCTTTAGCCCTGGGCACAATACCACCATCTGGGAGATGGGATAAAGAGAAATTCTTATGGGCAGGTGGGAGTTTCATTGCGGCGAGGGTAAGTTCAGGATGTTCAATAGCAGTGGGATTGCGCTTGTAGAACTCGTGGATCAGATCAGAGGAATTTGAACAATTGTAGTGAAGAACCCAGGAGTTTTCAGAATCAGGATAACCTTTCCAAGATACCAAATATTCCAAACGGCGACAATTCTTGCGGGAAGCTAGAATACAATTTAACTTGTACTCAGGTTCTCCTTCCACAAGAATGGGTTGGGAAGAGGGGGTCTCTGTTCCTTTGAAGGGAGTAAGGAGACATTCATGGAAGGTGTGGAAAATCTTGAAAGCAGGAGGTAAATTCAGTCAATAGGCAGAGGGACCAATCTGATGTTCTACCTTGAAGGGACCAACTTGCTTGGGACCCAATTTACAACATGGAACTTTAAGTTTCATATTGCGAGCATTGACCATGACTAGATCACCTGGCCTGTAAGTTGGACCTTCCTGGCGCTTGCAATCTGTGTATTCCTTGTAAGTTGTCATGGCGGCGGCAAGAGTAACTTGGAGCTCCTGATGGACCTGCTTCAATTCAGCAGCTTGATCAGTTGCAGCTTCCATGTTGCTAACCAAACAAGGACCCATGTTGGAAGAAGGATTATAACCCACATTGGCATAAAATAGCGATACTTGAGTTGACATGTGCGGGTCATTATTATATGTGAACTCTGCCATGGGTAGATTATCACACCAGTCATCTTGTTGCGCATTGGTGTAGCAGTGTAGGTAGACCTCCAAACTTTGGTTTACCCTCTCTGTTTGTCCATTGGATTGGGGATGGAAAGCAGTAGAGCTGCACAATTTAATAACAAGGATTCCAGTAAAAGCTTCCCAGAACTGGGCAATAAATTGAGGACCACAGTCACTTACAATCTCCATTGGGATGCCATGTAGAGAGAAGATTCTGTTCACAAATAACCTAGCGGTTTCCACTGAAGTAATTGTGATTGAGCAAGGTACAAAGTGTGCCATCTTTGTGAAACAATCAACTACTACCATGATTGTGTTAAACCCATTGGAATTGGGAAGCTTGCCAATGAAATCTACCAACACAGACATCCAAGGGCCCACAGCAGGCTGAAGTGAAACCAGTAAACCAGTAGTCTTATTCCAGCTGGCCTTGGATTGAACAAATATCAGGCAATCTTGAACAAAAGCGGCTACCTGCACAGTCAAACCTTTCCAGGAAAACTGGCGGCAGATAAGTTCCACCGTTTTGTTTTTCCCTGGATGACCAGCTGTTGGACAGGTATGATTAGCCTCCATGATTTCATCCCAAATAGTGCCTTCAGGGACCCACAAGCAACCTTGATGATATGAAATGGACCAATCTTATGATAACCCTGAGGCTGACCTACTGGGTTTGCACATGCTAGCTCTAATAGCCTATCATAACCTTTGGACAAAGGTTGCAGAAACTTAACCTTGGAATACAAGTCCAGGTCTGCGCCCTCAGCTAAGGACACGGTGGCCAACGTAGCCGGTGGAGGTAATACAAAAGGCACCACAGCTTTGTCTGGAATCATAGTATGTGTGTTAAACTCAGCGTCCATACTAGCATCTGGGAGATGGGAGGAATTCCTGCTTAGAGCATCAGCCAAGTGATTGTTAGATCCCTTAATAAACTTGTAGCGGAACTTGTATCTTGTCAGATCACCATGCCATCTGGATTGGCAACCCGACAAAACCCTGGGTTGTCAATAATATAGAAGAGCTTTGTGGTCAGTTCTTACTACAAATGAATGACGTGCCAACATGAGATGGTGGTGCCAATGCTTTAACAATTCTACTACAGCCAACAATTCCTTGTCGTAAATCATGTAGTTGCGTTCTCAAGCCTCCATCTTCCGGGAGAAATACCCTACAGGTCTCTCAATCCTGTCACTAGCCGTTTGCAACAGCACACCAGCCACAGTGTATTTAGATGCACCGGTGGAAACAATGAAAGGAAGCTCAGGATCTACATGTCTTAACACTGGGGAGGACAACAAAAGAGCCTTGACTGCTGAAAAGGCACTTGTACACTCAGGCATCCAGACTAAAGTTGTCTTTCCACTAGCCAAATATAAAGGGGTGGCCACCTCAGACAAGTGGGGAGTGAATTTCTTCAAGAACTTACATGTACCCAGGAAACTACAAAGTTGGGATACCGTCACAGGCGTAGCATACTCTCAAACCGCAGCTTCCTTGTCAGGGGCAATGGTGTGGCCATCCTCAAAGATAATATTACCCAGAAAGGTAACCTTACACTTAAAGAATTCAAACTTACTCCTTTTGATGATCAAGTTTGCTTGGAGAATGCGCTCTACAACTGCTGAAAAGTGGGCCTTATGAGACTCCTCATCCAGAGAAAACACCAAGATGTCATCCATATATGTGATGGCACAAACACCCAGGAGATCTCCCAGGACTGAATCAATCAACCGCTGAAAGCAAGCCAGGGCATTCTTCAATCCAAAAGGCATTACGGGGAACTGGAAGATACTCTTCTTGGTTCTGAATGCTGTTAACCATTCCATTCCTTCTGCAATCCTGATTTGATTGAAAGCATTCAACAGATCAAGTTTCAAAAATACCTTAGTCTTCTCAACACATCTAGAGATCTGTGCTTTGAGAGGTAAAGGATAAGGATCCGGAATTGTAATGTTATTCAAATTCCCGTAGTCAACACAAGGACAAAGAGACACATCAGACTTCTGAACAAACAATAACAGAGAGCAGATTGACAAAGCCTTCTTAAAAATGTAGCCTTTTGCCAACATTTCACAAGTCCACTCTTCCAAACATGCATCTTCCTTCAAGGTTAAAGGGTAAATAAGAGACGCAATTCTGATCAGATCAACAGTGATCTTAAAGTCAAAGTCAAACTGAGTGTGCTTGGGAAGGACTTTGCCTCTGGTGGTGTCAAATGCCGCAGACCAGGGTTGCAAACATGCCGGTAAATCCAAACTTACGGGGACAGGGACAGGAAACAATTGTATGGTCTGTGATGATTGCTCTGATTCAGACATATCTAACAGCGGAATATTAATAGTTATACCCAAGGAGTGTCCCACCTGTAGCTCATTTTTCTTCAGTAAGGTTGATACATTATGATCTCTCCACCAACTCACTCCCAAAATGATAGGATACATAAGGGTAGGGCAAACAGAAAACCTTGCAGTAAAAGACTGACCTGCAACTACAAAAGTAACTGGCTTCTTCAGCTGAAAAGAGGGAAACATTTGACAATTTCCACCCCTAACTAGTATTCCAGATGGTACTTGAGTTGTAGCAAGTCAGCAGTCTCCACGCTCATAAATTTTTTGGAAGCACCTGTATCCAACAAGATGGCTGGCTGATAGATAGTCTGACCATTATCAATGCTACCATGAAACAAGAAGTAACCAGAAGTGGATTTATTTGCAGCAAAGGTAGCATTCTTGGCAGGGTCTTGTTTTTCATCGGCAGTACAGACGGCAGCTAAGAAAGCAGGATGCTCCTGGAAGTAACACTCAATCATTTCTTGGACGGCAGCTGGAAGAACGGGGTTATCACAATCAATGAGAATAAGGGGCAACTCTTTGGACGTAATAACAGAAGATTTAGCAGGTACAATGTGCTGAAGCATTGCCAAGGAACTATCAGGAACGGACACTACTGGGGCCTCCTTTACATCACTGGGTCTGTTCACCACTGCCAATTGTATTTGAGACAAGCTAGGGGGAGAACAATCTTGGCTTTGGTTGGAAGAAACTACCAAGGAGCAAGGACCAGAAACCCAGGAGCACGCAGCAGGTTTATCCTCAATTACCAATGTACCTTGTTTGGAAGTAGACGGATTTGAGACCAGAGAAAGAATTTGGTTTACCAGGGCCTCAGTTGTGGTTAACGGGGAATCCCAAACCGCATAATCCTGGGCAGTCTGGTCAACTGCTAACCACAACGCTGAGAGTTTGTTCACCTCAGGAACATCAATTATACGGCAGTAGGTAATAAACTGAGGAAGGAATACCAAAAGCAGAGTTGTACCCTGACGGAAGGCGTACAGCTTATGATATACTTTGAGCTCCTCAATAGATATACACAAATTTTTTAACAAAGGATATAGAGATGCACTCTCAGTTAAAACACGTGGATTGCACTCCACCGCTGACAACAACCATTCTCAAGCATCTTCAGAAACCTTTGTCATCACATGGTAAACTTGGGATTTGTGACTCAGGCTAGAGCCGGAATAAAATGATAATGCTGACAAAACTTCACGCAAAATTTCATTGGTGGGTGGGGCAGGAAAATAATTCGGGCGCCAAAATGACATAACGCAACGGAAATAGGAAACAGAGGATCCAGTCTCTACAACTGCAACCGGAGATGAAAACCAAAAATTAAAGAAAAGTCCAAACTGAAAACTCAGAAATGAACTGATGCAAATAAACATGGTAAACACAGATATCTTGACGGAGCAGGAGAAAAGAAACACAAATTCATGACAAACTGCTTCCAAAAACTCAGACGTAGAAGAGTTGAGTAATGTGACAGAAATCACTGGATTTTATGAAGCAATTTCTAAATGATGGGGAATTCCCACCCAAATCCACATAGAATTGATGATTAACCACCAACGCGGCTTTAAATATCTTTTTGTGAAATTTCCAATTGAAACTCCAGGATTAAGTAGAACAATCAATCCTAACCAGAGTAAACCAAGATAAATGACCTGATTAAGCAGCAATGCATCTTCAGCATAGAATTCTGGGCATTGAGAAGTGACACAATTTTCATTTTCCAGAATGGGGGAAGGAGCTACAAAATCAGCTGGCATTAAATTAACATTTTGCGGCGCCAACAACAAAGTTCCAGATGCTGGGCCCCATCTTCCTAAAATGATTCTGTTCATAATCAGATTGTACGGGATATACTGCAACAACCCAAGCACAGGATGCATTTTTAAAATTTAAAATTAGAACTTGGGATAATTGATTTTTATTGAGTAAATTTAGAAGGACTCAACTCTTAGAGTTGAAACAGGGAAAATTATTCAATATATATCAGAAAAAGTGACTAAGCAATACCACCTGAGTCTTGATCCCCTATTCCTTTGGCATCTTCAAGTAAGTATCTAGTCCAGGTTGCAAAGAACCCTTGCATGACCAGTTTCTGACAACCATGCTGATTAATGAGCTTATATTGGATGACCCTCATATTACGTCAATTTATCAACGTCAGTTTACAAGGGGGAGCTGGTTTCAGCTGGCATACTGGAGCAGCCGTGACCCATTTTTGATTGACTGTTTGGTTTAAATCTGTTAACTTGGTCAATTTTGATACAGGTTTCCCAGCCTTCTGTGCCTTCTTACTTGGACGGACTATACCTGGCATTATGGAACTTACCGTGACAGGTTTCACCTCCAGTTGCCTTGGCAATAGGAAATCAAGCTGCCTTCCCAAGATCAACTGGTAGCAGAGGCGGCTTGATTTCCTATTGCCAAGGCAACTGGAGGTGAAACCATCCAATTAAATGCAAACACCTTATCAACAGCAAATGAACTATCAACACACCAAGGAAAAGGCAACATGGTAAAAACAGATTGTAATATATAATTCTATTTTATTATTAGTATTTTCTGAAATCTACTGTAATCAAGTATCCTTAATAGCAGTACATGAATACATAGTGCAGTAAACTGATGGTTTATCTTTTCCTCTTTTTCTTCCTTGAAAAGAAGTTTTGTTGGCCCCTTGGCTCTGCCGGGGGCCAAAAAACTTTTAAAAAAATTTGCGTCATCAGGAGAGTAGCTCATAAATCATTATATGGCTTTATGGTTGCTATATTAGTGATTTAGAGTGAAGTTTATTGCATCATTTCCAGTTTAGGCAATTTTACATTTCACTTAATTTCATGTCTAAACATGGTTGTTGAGATTGTATTTTCCATTTGATTTTATCCAGAGTGGAGCTTCTTGATTTGGGTTGATTTGTCCTAGTTTCTTACTTTACATTCAATTTGGATTCCAGTTTCTGCAATTAATATCTGAGTTTACTAGTGCCATTCAAAAGTGATTTGAAATTTTGTTCTTGGATTTGACAATCCCACAATCTCAAAAAACATAGTAAACTTAATGAAATGGTTGATGGATTTGAACGCTTCAAATCTGATTCCAGTTAATTCATTTTGTCCAGTGGAAATATGCAGTTCAACTTGAACTTTGCAAAGTGTCTATGAGTTCCCGCATTTTTAAAAATTCAAATAAAAATACAAAGAATTCAATTTAATTAAAAAAAGGCTATCCCACAAAAGTGATTCAAAATTTGGACCAAGGATTTGACAATCCCGCATTTTTACATTTAGGTTCTGAATTTACAGTATAAATTTATGATATTAGACTATAAATATAAAAGGTAAACACTTAAGAATGATAAAAATGTCCATAATGCACCTGGTTTATAATACTATTATTGTTCTTGTTTATGCTAATAAAAAAATCCCAATATATTTAATAAATAATAAAGCTTTTAAGATATAAATAAAACTTAAGTTTATTTGAAAAAGTTCAAAAAGTAATTTTTTAATGTTTTTAGTGTTATATATCTTTTAATATCCAAAGGTTTCATTAGTAAATAGATATCTGAAATTAATTTAATTGGATTAAAATTAAAAAACTATATTTTATAGTTTTTAAGCCTGTTGAGATAAACAAAAATTGTTCAGTTCAGAATAAATGGGTTCAGCCACAAAACAAATTCCAACTAGAACCAGTTGAAGTTCAATTTACTAAATAAAATATCCATTTATCTAGGTCTGCCTTACAAAAATAGTCAATCACACAACAAAATTAAAGTCAAATATAGAATCCTGAAAATGAGACATTAAACAAATGTACTCCATATTAAAAAACACAAACCAGTCACATTCTGAAGTAATCTACATCAATTGTGATAATAATTGTGTAAAAAATGATACAAACAGAGAAATAATAGGGTTCAGTCACAAAAGTGATACAGTAGTTTTCAAACCTGTTGAGATAAACATATATTATTCAGTTTAGAACACATTAACTCAGTCACAAAACCTATTTTAACTGGAACTTGTTGAAGGTTAATTTACTCAATAAAGCTTCCATTTATCTAGGCTAGAAAACAAAAAAAGGTCAAATACTGAATTCCAAAGATGAGATAGCAATCACATGGAACTAAAATTCATAACACATGCAATCCAGCCACTATCTGAAGCATTCTATATCAAATTTGATTATGAGTGTGTGGCAAATATGATACTGTTGCAACCAAGTTTCTAGACTTGCCCACTAACGTATCTTACAATACACAGGGGGCGCTTGATGAGCCGCCCCTTGACGTATCTAACGTTATGGATTAATCTGATGGCAGCATCAAATGGCAGGTACTTCATCCTAATTAGGAGTGTTGCCAATTTGACCTGCTGATCCCTGCACAAGTTATTCCTTGGCTCCAAACCCTACATGGAACTCCCCACTATGCCACCCCCTTGTGGCCTTGTGGCTTCCCCATATAGTATATTAGTCACAATATTCTACAATAAACAACACCTTATTCTTATTATTCTGTCCTTTCCTATTGGACTGTTGTCTTCCCCAATTCCAAGTACTGAACTCTCATTGGTTCAGTTGCAACAGTGATAGCACAAGTAGGTTGACAACCTATTGTAAAAACAAAATTCCCCCCAAGAAAGGACAGAGTACGGGCCGCATGGCTACTCCACAACAAGAGACATTCCTTCCAATCCCCAAGGGGGACATTCCCAAAGGTTATGTCATCTATCAAGATCAGCTAGTTCTCACCAGTGTGTACAATTGGCTCCGCCTCGGGCAGCGTGACGCTAGTGTCACCCCGCCACAGTTGGACCTGTCTCAACGTATGCTCAACCTCCAACTAGAGTCCTTCACTGGTGGTGTCAAAGGAGCTGACATTGTCAGTTGGCTCCAGTCCACCAAAACGCGCCTTTGTATCTGTCAGGTCCCTGAGTCCATGTGGGTTGCCACCGCATCTGGCTGCCTTACAGGGCCTGCCGCTGTGTGGTTCACCAACTGGGCCAGCCAGGAATTTGATGTCACCTGGGCAACATTTCAAGACGCCGCCAAGTCACAATATAGTGAAACCTTCTCTCCCATCATCTTGGGGACTCCCCTCTTAGCCATCAAGCAGACTGGTTCCGTCCCCAAGTATCTTGCCGCGTGGCAACAAGCCCTTGCTGCCACCCCCAAAGCAGTGACCAATGGGAATGCCATGTTGCTCACCCTCATTGTTAATGGGTTGAAACCCCATATCTGCAAGTGGGTCCCCGTCGGCCGCTGCACCTCTATCAACAACTGCTATAAAGCCATTGTAGAGGCCAATAACCAGGCTTTGATGGGCTTCTGCTGCACCAACAATGCTCCGCCCCAACCACGTCCTGCACCTAACAATGGCCAAGGTCAAGTGGGCCGTTGCCAACCTTGTCAACAAGAAAGTGCAACTAAACGCCCCCGCAAGGGGGGAGCTCCAGCTAGCGCTAATCAAGGACCAGGGAAAAGCCTGGGGGTTGTAGCAACAAGAGGCCTTACAACCCCGACCAACCTGTCCTCTCAGCCCTTGCCTGCAAAGAACTCCCGCAACTACAATCTTCACAAGGTTGAAACTCTGGACATCTTTCAGGTCCATAGTGATGACCCCGTGTTGCAAGCCGCCCACTCCTCAAATAAAGTAACACACTTGTCCTATCCCTTCTGTTTCTGTGGGAACACCCACAAGCTACTGGTAGATACCGGGGCCAATCACACCATGGTAGATCAAGCATTTGCTGACTCCTAGCAATTAGATCAAGTACCCAGCAGATTCAAAGCAGTACATGTAGCTGACTCCTGCAGAGTTGCCATCACCCACAAGACAGGGCCCTTCTCTGTAAGAATGGGGAACGTCCAGGTTAAGCTCTCTGGGCCAATCATGGCAGGCCTCAGCCACGACGTAATTGCTGGCCTCAATTGGCTCCGGCATAACTGTCCCTACATTGACTGGGATACCTCTGTCATCACCCTCAATAGAAACGGGGTGGGGTTCCAGATCTACCCCTAGGAAATGAACAAGCTACTACATGACACTGTGTTTGTCAGAATGACAGAAACAGGCTCATACAATTTCAAGGGGGGAGACTAGACTTTAACCAATGTTCAGTCGAAGTTATCCGTGCAGAACCACCTGCAGTCCCTCCCTTGTCATCATCACCACCACCAGCGCTAGCTGCACTCCTCGAGGAGTACAAGGACGTATTCAGTGAAACACTCAAACAACTACCTCCACCCCGGGAGATCCAGCACGCTGTACAACTTCAAGGATTGTTACCTAAAGCACAACCATTATACCTTCTCACACCAAAGGAAGATGAAACCCTCTGCCAGCACCTTGTGGACGCGCTTGATAAGGGCTTCATTTGCCCCTCACTCTCTCCATACGGGGTGGCGGTCTTCTTTGTAGCCAAGAAGGACAGGTCCCTTTGCCTGGTCACAGACTACTGCGCCCTAAACAAGGTGACAGTTAAAAATAAATACCCCCTGCTGCTGATTGACAACCTGTTTGATACACTCGCAGGCGCAAAGGTCTTTAGCAAGATTGATCTCACCACAGGGTACAACCAGGTCCGCATTGCACCAGTGGATGAGGCAAAAACTGCCTTCCGCACACACTACAGGTTGTTTGAGTGTCATGTCATGAACTTTGGAATGACCAACGCTCCCTCCACCTTTGCCATGTTGATGAACAAAGCCTTTGAGGAATTGATTGGAAAGTGTGTGGTGGTGTACCTTGACAACATTATTGTCTTCAGTCAAGATCAAACCACGCACCTCCAACACCTCTGTGCTGTCCTCAACACCCTTCGGGAAAACCAGCTAAAAGCAAAACCCTCCAAATGTGAGTTTCTCAAGTCAGAGTTGTTATTCCTTTGGCACACCATCTCTGCCCAAGGGATAAAGCCCAATCCTGCCAAAATCAAGGCAATCACTAGCATGCTGCCCCCCACTGATGTGGGCCAGGTGCAGACATTCTTGGGCATGGTTGCCTATGTACGCAAATTCATCCCCACTTGCGGGGAACTAATTGCACCTCTCACTGAGCTCCTCAATACCAAACAGCGCTTCCATTGGACCCCTGCCAGAGATCAAGCCTTCAAGACATTGAAGCAAAGGCTCACAACAGCACCAGTACTGCAGTTTCCCAACCAAAACCGACAGTAAGAACTCAAGACTGATGCCTCTGACAGGGCCATAGGGGGCGTGCTAAGGGTAGAAACTGACAATGGTGTCTTCCTTCCCGTAGCATATGAATCCAGGAAGCTCACTGACTTGGAACAACATTATCCCATCCACAACAAAGAGCTGGCAGCCATTGTACACTGCGTTGAGAAGTGGTGTTGCTACTTGGAAGGTGCAACCTTCCCACCCCGCGTTCTGACAGACCACAAGTCACTCCAATACTTCAACACACAGTCCCATTTGACACACCGCCAAGCAGGATGGGTTGAGTGTCTATCCCCCTATCAGTTACGCATCAAATATAAGCCTGGAAAAGAACTTGTCACAGCCAACGCTCTTTAACAACTCTATGTAGCGTCCATCACTGGGGAAAATGGGTTGGACCCAGATTGGCCCATGCTCTACCTGCGCCCTGAGGCAACCCATTATGAGGGCCTTAACTTGGTCACCATCTCCAAGCTGAAGGACAACAAAAGTCAGTTCACCACCAATGCTGGTAACGTCTGCCGCCGGGCAGAGACAGGTGAGAAGACGCCATACATTCCCACCACACAACAAGGGGACACCATCTTGCACTACCACCAAACCTTGGGTCACATCAGAGGGTGTAACCTCTTCAAGATTATGAAACAAAAGGTTTGGTGGCCGCGCATGCGTCAAGACATCTTGGACCTCCTTGAGACGTGTGTGTTGTGTGAAAAGAATACGTCCAAACCTGCACCTCCCAAGTCTGTCCTACCCATCAAGGCTATGGAACCCTTCAAACAGTGGGCCCTCAACATTGTGGGACCGCTTCCCAAAGACAGACTGGGTAAGAAGTATATTATCACCGCTATCAACTACTTCACTTGTTGGCCAGTGGCCTGGGCAACAACCAACCACACTGCCACCACCGTTACCCGCTTTATTGGCAAAGAGATTGTGGCTCGCTTTGGACGACCCAAGCGTCTCATCACAGATGGCGGGCCCAAACTTGTTGGACACGCCGTGAAGGCATACTGCGTCAAGAACGCGCTCCAGCATATAGTCACAACCCCCTACCATCTGCAAGCCAACAGACGCGTGGAACAGCTAAATGGCTCCCTGGTTCAACTGATTGCCAAGCTCTCACAAGAGCACCCTAACACTGCGTGGACTGAACATCTTCCCACCGCCCTACTGATCCTGCAAGCAAGAATCAACAGGGGCACTGGGTTCAGCCCTAGCACCCTGGCCTTTGGAACACCTGACAGTCTGACAGGGGTTGAACAGGGGAAACTATGGTCCAAGGTTCCCAACAAGCCCCCCTAGTGCCAACTCCCTCCCTAGACCAATGGTGTGCCAAAGCCTGAGAGATCAAACACAAGCGGATTGCAGGAGGGACAAAGCACCTCAAAGCTAGATACGCCATAGGTGACCCCGTCTACACCCTCAATCCCAATTCTGCCAAATTAGAACCCAACCACCTAGGGCCCTTCAAGGTAGCTGCTGTCTATGACAACCACACCTACCAACTTGAGGATGCCCAGGGGAACACCAAGAAACTTCACCACAATTGCTTGCGCCCCTGCCGTGCCATCCCCACACAAAGGTTGTTTGTGCAGACCTTCCCAGACCTTCTGCAGACTCCAGTCCTGGTGTCTGACAACAAGCAGGGGGCAAGGGGGGTGTTGCAACCAAGTTTCTAGACTTGCCCACTAATGTATCTTACGATACACAGGGGGCGCTTGATGAGCCGCCCCTTGACGTATCTAACGTTATGGATTAATCTGATGGCAGCATCAAATGGCAGGTACTTCATCCTAATTAGGAGTGTTGCCAATTTGACCTGCTGATCCCTGCACAAGTTATTCCTCGGCTCCAAACCCTACATGGAACTCCCCACTATGCCACCCCCTTGTGGCCTTGTGGCTTCCCCATATAGTATATTAGTCACAATATTCTACAATAAACAACACCTTATTCTTATTATTCTGTCCTTTCCTATTGGACTGTTGTCTTCCCCAATTCCAAGTACTGAACTCTCATTGGTTCAGTTGCAACAATACAAACAGAGAGTGCATGAGGTTCAGTCACAAAAGCAATGAACTTAAACACAAAATAACTCATTTTTTGAAAATATTGATTGTTTTTGGGACTCAAATTGGAAATAGTGGATTTCAGTAGTGAATTCACCAAAATCTATTAAGAGAACTAAAGCATTATTTTCAATGTATGTACATCTAAATTTGGACATTTATGTCTGATAGAATGTTTCAAAAAGGAACACACATTTTAATAGAATTAATTTTCTAAGAATACTTTTTTGCTTTTCTGTTATAATAGAATTTTTATTGCTTTTATTAGTATGAGTTTTTCAAGTGAAAGTAACACTTATTGAAATAAGCTTGTTGAAAATAGGAGAAATCTTTGTTTTCAAATTGGTACACCAACTTGTGGTCAATCTAGCACCAGACCACTGGGTTCTCTGGTGCTAGATTGACCACAAGTTGGTGTGCCAATTTGCAAACAAAGACATGTCCTATTTCCAACAGGCTTATTTCATTAATTTAAACTGGGTGCAATAACTGGGACAAGTCTGGTCTGAGCCAAGCACAAAGACACCACATGTACACCCATTCTGATTAGCTCTGTTGTTGGGATGTGTCTATTTTGGTATGAAAATAAAATAAAATTAAAACAGTTTATCTATACAATTTATTTATTATAATTTTTATCACTCCATATATAGTAGCATGAAAGCTAGTAGTCACTACTGTTTATTTCAAATTAGATTTTTATATTTCTATATTAATTATTTTTGGGCGTAAATGTGCAATGTTGATCATGAGTTTGGATAAATTTGATATTTTTATTTATTCTAATCCCAAAACAGACACTCAGAATATTTATTTCCTTTTTGTATTCTAGATTCCATTCTTAATTAGGACAAGTTAGTAACAGTATTATAGATTCATCCATGTGTTTTGATATTTGATATTCACATTGTCTGTTTCAGTTGCTATTGAGGCTCGTTGTTGGATCAAGTTTGTAACTTTTGTGACTGAGTTTCATATGTTCACCAAAAACATAGTAAAAGCGTTATGTGACTGAAACTCATGTGTTCTAGTGTTTGGGACATTTGTTGTTGAATTGTTAAGAATTTGTCCCCAGTTTGAATAGGTTGTTGTATGATTGGACATTTATGCCAAATAGTGCTCATTTTCTGTGAAATTATCTTCTAATTAGATCTATCAAGTTGAAAGACATTTTGTGACTAAGTTCATGTGTTCTAAACTGAATAATATATGTTTATCTCAACAGGTTTGAAAACTACTTTATCTTCAAACACAAAACAACTATTTTTGAAAATCTTGATTATTTTTGGGACTCAAATGGAAATAGTGGCTTTCAAGAATGAATCCATAAAAATCTATTCAGGGAACTACAGCATTATTTGCAATTTATATCTTCAAAATTTGGCTTTTTATGTCTGAGAGGATGTCTCAAATAGGACCACACACTTAAATAAGATTATACTGAAAATACTTTGTTTTTCAGTTTTTAATAAAATTTTAATTTTTTTTGTAAAATGGTTTTTTAGTGACAATAACTTTGATATTATTGAGAAGCAATATCAGGAGCAACTCCAAGCTTAGGCTATTGATCAAGGGAGAACAATTGCTATGGCTTCTGTGTACATCCAACTCAACTTAATATATGAGGAGGGTGAGTTGTGTGTGTCACCAGTCACAGCACTGGGTGGCTCTTTTGATAGCCACTATGATATACCCCAAGACTAGGCCTAACCTGAGTCTGTGCCACACATGAAAGACTGGGAAACTGTGGTCCCCTCAAGCCTGATACAGTCATTGCTTAAAATTTGGGCCAATCAAATTAAGCCCTGTCTAATCTGGTTACCAGCATAACAAGTGTGACCCAAGCAACAATTGATAACCAATGAAATTGTCAAGGATATATTGAGCCTCAACCAAAGTATCATGGCCTTTTTAGAAATTTCCACCCGCCTAAAATTCACCAAAGTGATTATCAAACAAGAATTTTGGGCTCTTGTGAAGAGAGGCAGCATTAAACTTATCAAGAAGCCAAAGAAGCAGCCAGATTCCCATCTCAATGATGCATAACCTATAATGCTTGATCTACTTCAACGGGACTCATACCTCAAAATGTCTGAGGTCTATTGCCTACTTTTGCTCCACAGCATATTTATTGCATATGCACTGCACAGCTCTGGATGCATTGGATTGCTGTTAGCGTTCTGGTTCTGACCAATCATCCAGGGGATGAATTGGATGGTAGCTCTGATTTGCCACACAACCCAATGATTGATGCCACAATCACCTGCTGCCTGTTCATTATTACAGAAAATGTCATATTTATATCCTACTATAAATTGGCATTACACGCTCAAGATTATGGAATTTTTGGGGAAAAGAACACTCCCAAGGGTAAAAAAAGAAAAACAGGGCACTTTCATTGATGCATTCCCTGCATCTTCTCCAAAAGGGACAGTATTTTACCAAACCTTATCCAGTTACACCAATGGTACATTTACAGGAGAGTTTTTTTTAGATTTCTTCAATATCTGGAGCTTAGCAAATTAAAAGTTTCACATATTCCTGGGCCACTAAATTAAATGCAGTGGTGTAAAAACCCATCATACAGCAACAGTGGCAAAATTGACTATAGGAATGAAAAAGTGAGAATTCAAAAGTGAGAATCTAAAAGTGGCCAAGTCACAATTTAAACATTTCAAAATTAAATTAAAACAGCTCATCTGAAATTAAATTTTATCATGGCCATATAAAATACTTTTTATTCATTCTCTCAACTAAAAAAGTCAAGAAAAAGTAGTTAATTTATTATAAAAAGCCATTTTGAAAATTAAAAAGTGTCATCTTGGCCACTTTTATATTCTCACTTTTGCATCCCTACAGTAAATTTTGACACTGTTGCCCCATCATAAAGGGCATTAACACATCCAAGTATTAGGACTCAATATACTTGGCAGCATAGATAGCAATGTATGTGGTGGGTTTAGAGGGCCCCAGTAGGGGCCAGGGCTGAGTGTAAGAAGAAGCTATTTGTGGCTGTTCCTCATAATACACATTGCTGGTGTTTCCCAGCATGAGTCCATACTGGTTTGAATTTCTGGTGGTCCCCAAACCCAAGATAAGCTGTGAGCACAGCAAAGAAGGTGAAGTGATTTATCTTCTGATTCTGTGAAGGAGTAACTAAGCTTAGAGTTATGTCCTAGCTTCTTATGAGGTAAATATTTAAAGTGATATTAAAGAAGGTCAATTCTCTCAATGATAGTGCAACCTATTACCAAGGAATAGTTCTTTAATATATAGTAGTTCTCCTGTGGGACAGGAATATTGGGAAGCATGGGATGGGGAACCTAATACATTTGGAGACCTCTAAATTCTCTTAATTGGAGGGCATTGGGTGTTGGCAAGTGTAAATGTTTGGCCAAAATCCAATTTTCATTGGCATGATGTTTGTTGGCCCATATTTATGCACTCAAATTCATTTACTGAATGTGGGGACATGAATTTGTATGTTGATGAGATTGTCAGTCCCTTATGCATTGTGGTGATTCCCAATCTGGGCAGCAGCTCCCCCAAATTGGGATTTGGCAAAATATCTTTTTTGTTTCCCAATTTGACTATTTCCTCAGGGAGTGGAGGGGGACTGGTCAGCTGGCATGACTGAGAAGGCAGCAGCTGGCTGACTGAGTGGCTGGCAGGATTAGGCAGGCAATCAGGTGGCTGGCTGGCTGGGTGGGCAGTGGCAGGTTTGCGCTGGCTGTCTGTAAAAGTGGGTGGCAGCAGTCATCTGTGCATTGGTGACTGACTCCTGCAAAGTGGCAACAGTTGTCTACGTGGTTGTGACAGACACCTGTGTGGCAGCGGCAGATGTCTGCTTGGTGGTTAAAATGTTCTAGCTTGTTTTAAGCTCTGTTTGGATACTTAACTTTTTTGTCTCATCCATATTGCTTGTTTGAGGTATTTGTTGAATAACCTGTGGCCTGGATAATGGGATATGTTCCTGTTCTTTCCATAGTTGAGTAAATTTGATTACATGGACATTATTTCAGAAATTATTCTGACAGGTGAAGAGGCAGCAGAGAATATTTGAGCTTGCGGCAAAAACATGTTAATGTTACCTGCTGGCCATGCCAATGTACACTTGGGATATGTGTTGTTCTACAAAATTACAGACAAGATTCAAGAGCACAACCCTAAGACGTTCAATCATGTACTTCTTGCAGCCCACAATCACACTGGGCATTTACTGCATCAGAAGGGTGATGACATGTTTACCAAGATGGCCTTAAACGCCCACTACATTAGCCAATCATCTAAGGATCCACAGCTGCTCTCTTGTGAGTCCCTGATGTACCAGCCAATCATTGTAATCCCTGAGAAAATTATTATGCCTTGTATCATCAATTTCTCTAATCCAGTCAAGATAACCACACACCCTTGATACCTCCAAATGCCCCAGTCTCCAACCAACCATCCCAGCCCACTTAAGTCCACTGCCAACTAGTTTGTCCCCTCCACTCCCACATTTTTCTAAATAAACCTTGCTCCCCCAAAATTTTATTTAATTATACTATGTAAATTGACTTATTTTTCTGGATTTTCAATTTTTTATTATGTATATTTACACTTAATTATAGTGATGCTTGATTTTTGTACTAACACAAGGATAATTAAGATGATTTAATAATTATATAGTAGTTTTAAAAGCTATGGCAACAAGCAAAAATACTTCAGATTTAAACAAAAATAGCTCAGATATAAACAAAATTAAAAATAGATAAATATATTGTAAATTTATATAAATTTATGTTGTAACTGTGCTGTTTTAGCAGAGTTACAAGGGAAAAATATTTGAAGACTAGATAATATTCTTTATTGAGAGATAGTTATTATATAGCTGATGTGAATTGTGGATAACAGGAACAGGATTGTGTTGATCAAACAGTTGGATGGTGAAGGGGGTGGCTTGATCCTAGTAATGAGTCAAGCGCTAAATTGAGTCATTCATTGTAGGGGATCATCACTAGCTCATGTTGCCTTTTCTGGGAATTCAAGTTGACTTCCTTGTTTGCTTTGGGTCACTAGGAAGTCAGATTGTGGGTCACAAACCCACTTATTTGGAACCTTGTTGGTGGGTCAGCACTGCTGTTTCCACATTACCCATATCAAAGATCTGGGTGTAATCAGGTGCCTCCACATTCTGAGCCTTGCCTTTACGGAAGCTGCCTTGGATGCTGCTGTCTTGTTTGCTGGCAATGTCAAAAATGTTGTTAAAAAAATTGTAAAAAACTTAGGATAAAATCATTAAAAGTAGAAAATTTTAAATTTTAATGGTTTATTTTTATTGTAATCTCAAGTCCACATTTGGAAGATTCTCAAAACCATTTTATACAAATCTGGATCCATGAAAATGAATAAAATGCCTCTGTTCCTAAATTGGATAGCTGTTTATTGGCTGTTAGATTGATAGTTTTCTATTTTAGGCTGCTCATACTAAACATCTTGTGTGAGTTCATTTTGTTTTGTGCTTGTGGAATCTTGCTTCTAGATTGCTCAAATTTTTTTTCATTTTAGTCCTTCTGTCAGTGCCTCATATGAATCCTGATTGGATTATAATATAATCTGGAACAGCATCCATCCATTTCACTTGTTGTGTCAGTTCATTTTGTTTGTGGTTTGAACTGCACTGCTTGATGTTTGATATAATTTTGTATAATGGGCAAGTTAAATTTTGTTTTCTGTTTGACAGTTCATTTATTAACCAAAAATATTTGAATTAATTGAATCCTGAATCTCACGCAACTTGGATTTTGTTCAAATCTAAAATCATTTTGTTTAAATCTGAAGTATTTTTGGTTGGCGCCATAGCTTTTAAAACTACTGTACTTAACAAATATAAATATTCTTGGTTTAAAGGCCTTAGTTTACAATAATCTACCCCAATCCTTTAGACCTTACACCAGTTTACTCCACTGATATTTTTATCATAATGGTTCAATGACAAGCAAGGTTAAATATAAAAATATGAATTTTTTTTGGATCAGATGATGCATCAGAGTGGAATATTCTATTATTTCACTTGAAAATAAATAAATTCAAATGCAAATTCCAACCATCTCTCTATTAAGATAATGTTTATATCTATAATTTGAATTGTATCTGATTAAATTGGCCAAGCTCTCTTTTCTCAAGCAATCCAATCCTCAGCATAGAGTTTAAACATCTAATTATATAAAAGTCTTTTAAACAATCAGTTGCTCCCTTTCAATTTTAACCCACACATTCTGGAGTTGGGTAATCTATACAGATAAACCTCTTTGAAATGGTTGCAAGAAAGGAGCCACCATTTTAGAAATTAAGCATTATCATTTAAATTTATTAAAGTCTGAGTGGCTTATATTATCATTTACATAATTCATACCATATCCCATCAAATTCAACCTTTGACTATCAAAGATGCTTAAAAGGATTGCATGTAAGGATGAGAAAAATCAAGCTTTGGCTTGGGTTCAACTTTAAATTAAAGTAATATGGAAATTTTAATTTAATTCCTTACAGCATGAGTGCACTCAAGGTGACAATTAAAGACAGACTTGCTTTTACAAGCGCGTACTGGTCAGCAGACTGTCAAAAGCAAACTAATCATTCACATTGTTCCTGATTAGTTTCCTTTTAGACAGTCTGCCTAAGTCTGACCCCAAGTCTCTTGCTTGGAACACGCTTTTTAGAATGCTTATTTGTTGATATGAATAAATAAATATTTGGCTTCAGATAATAAATTTTATCAGATATGGTTTGGTAAAAGAAAAGATGTGTCAAGCAGGTTATCAAAAGGGAAAATCTGTGCTTTTCTCAGCTTTACCCTTTTACAGCAGCCTGCTCATATAAGTTTTTGATATCCTAGAAAGAAATACATTCTTATTGGTTTAGCAGGTCTTTTTTGGATCTTTATTGGAGTATCCCAGTTGTTAAATTTATATTTAATAATGAGGGTAAACTTATTATTTCTTAATGAATTATTATATAGCCATTAAACTTTATCAAATGGGTTGATAAAAGAAAAAGTGTGTCCAATGAGCTAACAAAAGAGAAAATATGAGCTAGGACTGCTTTAACTATTTACAGCAGCTTTCTGGTATAAGATCATGGTATCGTATTTGTAAATATAGATTTTTTAGCTTGAATTGCATATGTGCTTCACGGTTAATGTACATCAAGTATCTGTTTGATATAAGCAAAAAACAATGTGCCATGCATGCTTTAGGATTTTTAGATACAATCATAAAATGATACTGATTTAAATATTTTGATTCTGTACAAAAATCAGATGGTTGATCTTTTGAGAAATCTATATATAAATGCAACCTTT
Organism: Entomophthora muscae; assembly: GCA_014839935.2. Classification (NCBI taxonomy): domain Eukaryota; kingdom Fungi; phylum Entomophthoromycota; class Entomophthoromycetes; order Entomophthorales; family Entomophthoraceae; genus Entomophthora; species Entomophthora muscae. The sequence goes on from QTSX02006623.1 coordinate 50,367, forward strand.
TATTTGAGAAAAGCTTGTACAGTAGTTTTCAAAGCTCTGAGGATGAGCAAAAAAGTCAGCCTGAAACAGAATTTCTCAGTAAAAAATAAAATAATACTAAATTTATTTTTAATCAATATAAATCCACTTTTTATTTTTGAAATTCTGAATGTTTTTTTTGCTTATACCCATATCTTTGAGAACTACTGTATATGAAATCTATCTGCTTATCATTCTAAACTTCATCTAAAAATCTTTTTTATTGAAGCTAATATATACTTACACTCTTGAATACATATGTATAATTGTTATTGAATAATTAACCATTTGAGAATTTAATAATTTATTACCAATGTATTTATTAAAAAATGTCTTTGGAATAATATCTTTTACTGTATTAGTAGGTTATGAGGTATAAATTCAATTATTTAGCTCTTCTTAATATGACCATGTAATTAAAGGTCAAATTATCTCCAGCTAGATTTGAAGGTAATCATATTATTTTTGATAAGCATAAATTATAGAGATGCTTTTTGTTTTCATTAGAAATGTAGTGAAAGTAAATTATTTATATATATGTATAAAAAATATGATTGAACCTTTCAACACTTACTTAGAACTAACTATTAAAATAAAGTCAACTAGATTTCTGTACTATGAAGAATACCAAATAGCTTAATATAATTAAGATTTTAATAGAGGCTATATTTAGACTACTAGGATCAGATTTTATTTTTTATACTTTTAATATAGCCTCTTAAAAAGCTATAAAAAGTAATTATAGTAAGCTAAACTTTAAAGCTAATATAAATTTTGTGTAAAATAACTTCTAAGCTAAGTATGGTTTTTTATTGTTGATTTAAGGTGATAAATGTTAGATTGTGAAGCTTACCTTTGATGTTTTCAGGATAATGAGTAGTTAACATAAAAGAGCTATTGTTCTTTATGAAGCTAAGATTAATAAAAATCAGTTAAGGAGTTTGATCTAAGGTTGGTGTACTTTAAAGGTTACATTAAAAATTAGTAAGTTTTGGATATAACAACTTTTATTAAAAAGAAATTAGGCTTAAAAGTACATATCTTAAATAATAAAAGGTTCATAAAACCGAATAGTTCTTAAAATTTTAGACTCAAATTTAAAAGGTATACTAATTATGATGTACATCAAAAATCAGATCAAGAATTATTGGTGTATTAAGGTTGAGGCAAAACTACCTTGGATTTTAGAAGGAAGTTAATTATATAAAAGATATAAAAATACTCTATTTTAGATTTAGTTAAGGACAAAATAGGTTAAGATTGTACACAGATTGATTATAAAACAACTTTTTGTTTAGAAAAATGATTGCAAAGGGAAAATGCACCAACCTAAAAGATTAAGCACTTACACCTTATCCTCCAAGGTAGTATAAAATGATATTATGAACAAAATTAATTTGGTTAAATCTAAGATTAAATCTCTTGTATTTAAAAATCTTAACAGTTTTTATAAAGTTTAGTTAATCTGAAGCAAGATAGAAATAAGCTAGTTTTTAAGCAAAATTAAAGAATAGTTATTTTTTTGTTTTTGAGAAAGGTTTGAAATCTAGGGCAGCTACAACTTTTTTATTTTTAAACAAATTCTGATGATAAAAGCCATATAATAAAGTTATATGTCTATGGAATTAAACAATTTTAAGCTTGGTTTACCCTGATGAGTTAAAACCTTGATTAACTTTAATCATCCTCTCTTCTTCTAATATTTAATAGGTTAGCTTTGATTAAAAGGCTTAATTAAACTTGATTAGTTAAACACTTTGATTTACTTTGAACAACCTTTTATTTAAAAAATTTGCAGGATTAGATTTAATAAAAAGCTTAAATTATCTCAATAAATGAAAGGCTTTGATTTACTTTAATCTTCCTCTTCTTGCTTTCAGACAATTTTTTAAGAGATTATAAGTTAAGCTATTGGGGCTAAGCTCTCTTTTAAAGCTTGAGAATCTTAATCCATCCTTTCCTCTATTAACTATAAGTGTATTTATCTTTAAGATCTAAAAAGATTAGCTTTGAAGCTTACCTGGAGTTGCTGAAGAGCTCTTGCTCCAAAAACTCCTATAATGAAATGGTTAGTGGCTAGCTTAGCTTACCTGAATGCTTAGTTGATGCTGATATCATCCCATCTTCTAATCCAATCAAATTCAAGAATTTATGCTTTCAAGAAGCTTAATTTATTTTTAAAGTTATGATCTAAGCATCATATATACTTGCGCAGGACTACTTTACATCTTAAAACAGATATTTATATTTATTATTTTTTAAAATATTCTCCTGGAAGCTCCGAAGTCCACCCTGGCAGCATTTCCCGTCGCACCGGACTACTACTCGTCCGAGAGCCTTTCAGCAGCTTAGCGGCTCCGCTGACAGCTCCGCCGGCCCCAGGGCAGCCTGACAGGCTACCACCAAAAGCCTATTGGTGGACTCCCAAGGTTGAATAAGATAAGATATATATCAATGTGACTGAACATTATTGGCACAAAACTTGAGCTTGACAAAAGCCTGATTGTGCATCGAGTCAAAAAGTTAGTGTGGTGACGGGTTCAGATCCGCACCAAAAATTCGATTTTTAAATTGGCCAACAAGGCCAAAATATCTTTTTAAAAATGCCCCACCTCCACTCGCAATAAACTCCACTTTTTTCTCTTTAATATTGCATATTCGGAGTACTACACTTCAGTAGCAACTTGTGTTTCGTTGATCTCCTTATTTCGAACAAAAATTTACCACCCCATACGCGTACCCTAAGACATACAGAGTAAGATTTCAAAATACTAATAGTCTAAACTAAGGCCCAAAGTTCTTTTTTTGTGGGCGTATTCTTATAAACTCATTTGTAATCTTGCTGAGCTATTATTTAGCTGCCTAGTTATTTTGCATATTTCTTTACCACTTTGGGCCCCTAAACATATTGGCTCATCAAATGTAATAAATACTTCATTCAACAGAATAAAATGAAAAGTATTGTAATCTTTCTTTGAACTTTAAGAAAAAGTCTTAAGCTTTCAACATATTTTATTTAGACCTACACTCTCATTTCTGTAAAATAAACTAGTCTGTTTAATTTCTCTTTTGAGTAAGCTTAGATTGATCTGTTTGTTAATTTTCATCTAGTCTGTTTTCAAAACTTAAGTTTCATAATGTCTAAATATACCTTTATGCAGAATGGTTCTTTCTCTAGATCTAAAAGATTATATCACTGCTGCACTGAATACTTTGCCAGATCCAGCCTCTTATTCTTGCCGGGTTGTTATAGGTGCTCCTTGGTCTGTACCTTTATGTCAAGAGGTACAAGGAGAAAAGATAAAACATTCTGGACTAGTAGAGCGGTTGATACTGGTAACTCAGTCTATAAAAAAAGAAGATTCAGCAGAACCAGAAAATATATTGGTTTTTGGCTTGACTGCATATGAAGGCTTTATTGAGATCAGCAAAAAAAGTGGGCAATATATTACAATCATTGATAAGGTTGATACTTCAGGGTTTCACAAGAAAACTGCTGGTGCTAAGGCAGTTATTCAAGGCTATCTATGCTGGCGGTCACAATTAAATAATTCTGGAAATCATCTAGTCTATGTGTTTGCTCGTGCACAGCCTCAATATCTTTTCCGCATGTCAAGCAATAATCCCCTCAAGCGTGTGCTCAGTGATAGCCATTTAATTCGCTGGTGGAAAGGTGTTTTAAGTGATCCTATTTTTCCTACAGCTGACCAAAAAGACTATGTCAAGTCTTGGTTTATCCCAGGTCTGACAAGGAATGAGACTTATAGCATTGATCCTTCACCCTCAGCTGACTGGGTATGGGGTACAGCGTACCCTCAAGGTTCTGTGGCTAATCATGTTATTCTTCAACTTCCTGATGATGCTAAGTCTCGGCTGCTCAAGACAGATAGTGGTGAGCTGCCAGTTCAGCATTTCTTAGATATTCTTGCTCATTCTGAAGAATGTGGTGCAGGACGACGTGCTGGTCTCTTTTATCTTGTTTCTTCCAAAGATGGATGTGATTACCCAAGCCTTGAGGAGGTTCTTCCTGGGATTAAAGAGGAGCTTGAATACTGTCAATCTGACTGTTCTAGCGATTGTTCTAAGCCAAGTGTATCTCAGTCAGAGGTAGAATCTGAGAATAGTGACAGTGAAGAAGATAAATCTGAAGATGATGAAATAGAGATTGCTTCTGAAGATGACAATGATAATACTGATGATGAACCATCTGATGGTATTGAGGATGAAGAGATTGAAGATGGAGATGTTATAGATGTTGTGCTACATTCTCTTATGGAAGACGTCAACTTTAGCACTATTGAAGAAGCCATTTCGTCTACTAAGTTTGTCAATATGCTTTTGGACTCATTGGAAGTTCCAGTCTGGGTTCCTTCTGTCCACCCCTCCCTTGTAGCAGCTTCAAACAATATTGATGTAGCTATCAAGCAAGATTCCGGATCTACCCCAACTACTCTCCCGACTTCACACAAAAGAGCAGCACCTTTTGAAACTACTGTCAATGTGCTTACCCCAAAAAGAAAGTCTGCTAGTAATAGTACTCTTCCCAATGATCTTATCTCTAAAAAGCCTAGAGAATAAATCAACCGCTACTCTTAAAACTCTGATTGTTGCTATAAGCTTATGTGCAATACCTCATTAAGTAGCTCACCTTTTTATTTTTAAACTTGCTTTTAAATTTCAATAAATCATTGAAAATGTTGACTTTTTGAATAACTAAAGTAGCTTATTGGTTGAAAAGTGCAGTTTTTATAACCCTTACCTAAAACTTTAGGCTTTTTAAAGAAGCAATATCAAAGTGACACCCTTGCTGTGGCATTTCACATGGAAGAAAGCTTTGCAGGCGAGGTCATAAGCTGGTCATGATAAAAATAGCTTTAAGCCTAGAGAGGTAATGAGTTTTATATATCTAGTTTGAACTTTATGCCTTGGGGTGCCAGTAGGGTAGCCCTCTATTGGTACCTGAGAAGGGTAAAGAGAGTACCCAGGGATGGTTATGCTAAGACAGTGTAAGCATTCCTAGACCAGCTGAGGTGAGAATACAGCTGGGGTTTTCTTGAAATTGGAGGATGCTGAGTCAGCATTTCCCTTCCAGAAGGCTAACCGGGGGATAATACAGTTGGTGGCCCCTGGGATGATGGAGTGTTGAAGCAGCACTGAAATACTGATATCAGCTGGGGTGAGAATTCAGCTTGGCCACTCTTGCTTCTAATAGAAGAGTGTGAGAGTTTCCCTGCCTATGTCTTCTAGGTGATTTTAAGAAAGAGCATTTATATTATTGTTCAAGCATAGAGGGCCTAGGATCACCTGCAGGGCAGCTGTCCAGAGAAATAGCTGCTAAACCCAAGGGATTAGATGGATGTCCAGGTATAGAGTTGGTTACCCTGCAAATTCTCAAGCTAACCAATTGGTAAGCAAAGAAGGGAGGGGAATTAACAGAAAGAGAGTGACTGCTTACCTTTGAAAGCCTTGGTCAAAGACATCTATGGTGACTAGATTAAGCAAGAAAAGCCCAGATGATAGACATCTGTAGTGACTATAGAAAGAAAGATGCCAGGACAGTGGTTATCTGAAGAGGCTATAGAAAAGGCTCAAATGAAGGACATTTGTAGTGGCTAGCAGAGAAAGAAGATATAGTACAGCTGTTAAAAACAGAAGGGGTAGAAGGACTAGGTGAAAGTCAACTATAGTGATTGAACAGAAAGAAGAATAAAAGAGTAAAGGAAAATAAATAAAAGGAAAATATATAAAAGAAATAAGAATATTAAAAGAGGTAAAATGATATTTAAAACTTAGATAATATTTAATAATATAAAGAAATAAATAATAAAGATAACAATAAATAAAATAAATAAATAAAAGATGGAAAAATAAATAAAATAAAGGTTTTTATTAAAAAGAGAAAGCAGAGAAAGCACAGGAAAATATGAAACAGAAGGCAATGCATTTTGCTGGGCTATATGAGAAGCAAAAACAAGGCAACAGGCGGCTTTCAAGTTTTGTCAAGAATTGATGCAGAACAGGGAAAAACAAAAAATGTTGAGCAAAACACAAGGGGAAAAATTGCTTATGTAAAACATAAGGAAAAACAAGCAAATTGTCACAGCAAAACATAACAGGTAAACAGAGAAACTGTTCAAAATATGGGCCAAGGGTTTCTCTGAAAAGCAATAACAGCAGGGTTGATCAAGAGGCAACATCAGGTAGCCAGGGAAAATTTTTGGGGGAATAGGCCAATGTGTGCATGTGATTGAATGCAGGGCAAATATTGTTTTATCAATGTTTTTTTATTGGTAAAACAAGGGGAAAATCTTAATAAACCAGGGGAGCTGAAAGTAAAAAGTCTTCTCTGATTGGCTGGAGCTAGTCTTAAGGCTTAACTTATTATAGGTGAAGATTAAAAATGGTTTAAGCTTAGGAAAGTGTCGTAACTGTGCTGTTTTAGCAGAGTTACAAGGGGGAAAATATTTAGAAACTAGATAATCTTCTTTATTGAGAGATAGTGATTATATAGTTGATGTGATTCATGGATAACAGGAACATGATTGTGCAAATCACACAGTAGGATGGTGAAGGGGGTGGCTTGATCCTAGTAATGAGTAAAGCGTCAAAACAAGGTATCCACCGTAAGGGATCATCATTTGTTCATGTTGTTGGATTTTGAATTTATAGCTGACTTCCTAGTCTGGCTCCAAGTGGCTGGATAATTGGATTCTGGGTCACAAACCCGCTTACTCAGAACCTTGCTGGAGGGTCAAGCCTGCTGTTTCAAAAAAAGAAAAACAATTCAGAAGTAAATAAGTCTAAAATATGGGGTTATATAATGAGCTATTAAGCAAAACAAGGAGATCATCCACTTCAGAGAGCCACAGAAGGAGTCCAGGAGATAGAGTAAGAAGTCCAAGACAAGAAGCAAGGAGCCCAAGACCAAGTACAAGGAGTCTAAGATATAAAACAAGGAGCCTAAGATCAAAAAGCCTAGGAAAAAGAGCAAAAGACCTTACACACCAAGACCATCCTCTAAAACAGGCTACAATACAGAAGGTTTCTAAGAGGATCTTCCTGTTAAAGTAAAATGGTAAGCTTCATTATTAAAAGAAAGACAATGAGGGTAAAGAAGACAAATTGTCAATTTTTTGAGAAGCAGGAGGCCAAATTGGGATGATGGTCTGAGGATCTTGGCACCAACAGTTGTGTAACAGAAAATGGTGACAAAAATTGTCACAAAGCAAATGATTTGCAGGAGGATATTGGACAAAGAATTGATAGGGACGGGCATGTAAAGGGCGGGCCAGGGGGCACCAAGGAATCAACAGCAACCTTGACCATGATGGAGGCTAAGCACTCAAGGACAGGGGCAAACAGCCCCAGGTGAGCTATCATTTTTTGGGGAAACTTTCTTTATTTGAGGGTAAGTAAACTATCTATAAACAAGTTTCTAGAGGGAAATGGGGAAAGTTTTAAGAGAATTCAGGATGGGAGTGGGAGATTTTGTAACATCTAATTGGTTGACAAGAATGTTTTCGGCAGTTGGGGGACCTACCTTGGGATTTGAGTCAATGACATCACAATTCAAAAAATTATGGCGGCCAGCAGGTCAAGCACTACCATAAACAAATAGCGTATAACACATAATTTTCTTGTCATAATTATTAGGGAAAAAAAGGTAAATCCAGATTTTCTAGGGCTATTTGGGCTACCCCAGCTTTGAGCCATTTTTGTCAATGACAGAGTTTAAGTCATCCATTTCTCTCAAGGGTTTGGCGACAGTTCTTTACTGGTTTCTGGCTCTACAAGGGTGCACTATCTCCTTCTTTTTATTTTCTACTGTAACACTTCCTTCTGGTTTCAATAAATTCCAATCTTGACCCCTAAAACCTTTCCCTGATTTCATTTAGTTTATAATGGAAAAAAACTCAACACATTTACTATCCTAGCCAAGAAGAGGAGGACCTTTACCAAAGTAGCTGTAGGGTACAACACACTATCTCAAAAACACCATCTGAAATTTAATTCAAGATGGCATTTTTTGTGATTCAAAATCACAAAAAATAGAATAAACAATAAAATAGTTAAAATTCACTTATAATTTATAATTTGGCATCTCAAAAGTACACCATATTGATTTTTTCATTTTGAGTCAAATTAATTAAATCTTATTTTTCTAACTTTATTTACATATGAAATCACTTAGTGTGGGGTGTGTTTACGCCATCTCAAATTTACATCATCTCAATTTACGCCATTTATCACAAACCAAAATAAGCCTACTCCTGCACTAAGTCAAAACCTGTTGTATACAATCAGAAGATTTTCTATAGTACAGTAGTTTTAAAAGCTATGGCAACAACCAAAAATACCTCATATTTAAATGAAATGATCCAGATTTAAACAAAATCCAAGTCACGCAAGATTCAGGATTCAAATAATTTAAAAAAATTTGGTTAAAAAATGAAATGTCAAACAATAAACAAAATTTTACTAGCACATTATACAGAATTCTATCAAACATCAAGTACTGTAGTTTAAACTACAAATAAAATAAACTGATGCAACAAGTGAGATGAATGGGTGTTGTTCTGGAATATATTATAGTCCAATCATGATTCAACTGAGGCACCAGCAGAAGGACTAAAATGAAAAAAAATTGAGCAATCTAGAAGCAAGATTCCACAAACTTGAAACACAAAATGAAGTCACATAAGATGTGTAGTATGAGCAGTCAACTGTCTTAGTTATCACCTAAGACTGTAATGAATTGGTAGTATGAGCAGCCAAAAATAGAAAAATAACAATTTTAAAAGCCAATCAATAGCTATCCAGTTTAGAAACAGAGGCATTTTATTCATTTTCATGGCTCCTGATTTGTGTGAAATGGTTTTGAGAACTTCCAAATATGGAATCAAGATTATAATAAAAATAAATCATAAAATTTTAAACCTCTACTTTTAGTGATTTTATCCTAGTTTTTATTGTACTGATAAGGAGCGCCTTTTGGGGAAGCTTCAAATATAAAAGTAGGAGGAGAAGAAGTATATTTTATTGGATGATACTTTAGACTTATATAGATTTAACTGTGGCGGGGATATTAGTTGGACCAAACCCAGGGGCTGGTCATGTTCTGGATGGGTTCAAGTTGTTGGATACCTGGACAGTCATATGATATTGGTTTGTTGCCATTTCCGGTATGTCCAACGGTATATTGGAAAGGCACCAAATTGGGCAATGACTGGATGTTAGGTGTGATGGCAATAGCCGGAATACTCATACATCCAGACCCTCGACACACCCCTCCCTTAAGGGGTTACTCGGGTACATCAGGAGGGGGCTTTGTCTTGACAGCTGCCGCCTGATGTTCCTGGAGTTGTTTACTAGTGGGCACCAACTGGGTCAAGTGTTCTCCTTTGCTAGGGCGGAGGCAAGATCTGTGGTACTTTTTGGTAATGGGTTCTTTGGCACCCTGGAACTTAACCAGGTAAGTGTTCCTGTCTGGTCAGTATCTGATGATTATTCCTGGTCCCCTGTGTACTGAGTCTAGTTTCTTTTTGTTCCCGGCTAGGACCCAGACGGGGGAGTTGATGGGGAGTGGGTTCTCTGTTGAGGTTACCTTTTGAGTTTTGAGTCTCTTTATTTCAGCCAGTTTGGCTTTGAGGCGTATGTGTTGTAGAGCTGGTTTCTGTTCTACTGTGGGAGGTTTCCTCAGGGGATCTTTACATATGGCTGGTTATTGCGGGTGACTATTTCTGGCTTGTACCCGTATGTTAGTTCAAACGGTAAGTAGCCTGTCCCTTGATTGGTACAAACCCGGGATACTAGTAATGCATGTTTCACGTATAGTGGCCATGTGTCTTTGGCTTTGCCATCCATTATTTTCTCCAGGGTTCTGATAAGGCTGCTGTTAAGGCTTTCAACTCTGCCGTTGGCCTATGGCCTGTAGGGCAAGGGTGTGGAGTGTTTAATGTTTTTTGTTTTTAGATTGTTGTTTACTACGTGGCCTGTTAGCTTCTTTGCTCCATCTGTTATGATGTAGTCTGGAGTGCCGTAGTCTGCTATGATTGCTTTATAGATGAATTGATTTATTGTTTATGCCTTGTGATCTTTTGTTGTCCAGCAGATGGGCCAACATGTGGCAAAGTTGATGGCTACAATTAGAAAACGTTGATTTGTTTTGATTTCTGGGAAGGGTCCCACTACGTCCAGTCCCCAAACCTTGAATGTTTCAGGGTCAGGTACTGGGTTAACTGTTGGCTGTGGTGCCTTGGTGCTGGCGTATTTTTCACATACTGTACACTTTTTTTAGAACATTAATTATGTCTTGCTTCAGGTTGGGCCACCATACTATCTCTTTCAGTGTGAGATATATGTTGTTAGCCTTTGTGTGTCCTAGCAGGCAATGGTTTCTTAGTATAGTTTAACTCTTTGTGCAAGTGGGATGTATGGAATGTGTTTATCTTTGATGGTTTGGTATATTGTGCCATTTGATACTTGGAAATGTTTTTCATTCCTTACTAGCGTATCATGGGTTAGTTAATGTGTGGAGGGGTCCTTTCCCTTTGTCTTGTACTCAGTGTTGTATAGGTTGGGCCAGTCAGGGTCCAGGTGATCAGGGTGATCCTCTCTTGGCTGGGATAGCCTAGAGAGAGCATTGGCTGTGACCAGCTCTACCCCCTTTTTGTATTGGATGTCCAGGTTAAGCTGTTCCAGCAAGGACATTCATTTGGCTTGGCGCTGCACGAGTGCGTTCTGAGTTTTTAATAGATTAAGGATTTGTGGTCAGTTAGCACTCAGACGTTTAAGTGTCCTTCAAGGTAACATCTCCATTTATTGCATGCATGGTATATTGCTAGCAATTCTTTATCATGTATTGGGTATCTCTGCTCAGTGTTTGTTAGTTTTCTGCTTTTGTAACATACTGGCAGGAAGTCTTGCTGTCCTGGTTGGTGGATGCGTAGGACTGCGCCAATGGCGGTGTCACTAGCGTCTGACTCAAGCTTGTAGCACCTGTTGTTATTAGGGTATTTCAAGATTGGTGCTTCAATCAAAGCTTGTTTTAATAGATGGAAATTCTTGTCACATTCTGGAGTCCAGATGAATTTCTTTTTGGAATTACCTTTGGTTAGGTCATTGATTGGTGCGGTGAGCTTTCTGCAGTCTTTGATGTATTTCCTTAGGTAAGCTACCATACCAAGAAAGCATCTAACTTGTTTCACGGAGGTGGGGTGTTGCATGATATTTATGGCTTTTATTTTATCTGGGTCTGCTTTGATGCCACTGTCAGAGATAATGTGGCCCAAGAACAAGAGTTCCTTTTCCATAAATTGGCACTTACTAGGCTTAGCGTATAGTTTGTGCTTTGCAAGTCAATCAAGTGTCTTGCAGACATGCATGAGGTGTTCCTCTTTTGTTTTTGAAAATATGATGATGTTGTCAAGGTAACATAATGTGTTTGAGAGGCTGTTTAGCGCTTGGTTCATCATGGTGAAAAATGTTGCAGGAGCGTTGGTCATTCCAAAGTTCATTTCTTTACATTCAAACGACTCAAATTGCGTGCGGAACGCGGTCTCTGGTATGTCTTTTTCTTTGAATTCAACTTGGTTGTAACCAGATGTGAGGTCAATTTTTGAGAAATTTTTTGCTCCAGAGAGCCTTGCAAATAGGTCTTCAATGAGGGGAAGTGGGTATTTATTCTTTACTGTACTTGTGTTTAGTGCTTTGTAGTCAGTAACTAAGCAAAGAGATCCTTCTTTTTTCTTTACAAAGAAAACTGCTGCCCTCACAGGGATTCAGACAGGCAAATGAATCCTTTGGCTAGGTTGTCCTTGATGTGGGCTTTAAGTGTTTGGGTCTCCATGGGGGAGAGTCTGTAGAGGGGTGCAGGTTTGGGCATGGCTTTGCATAAGTCAATGCCATGTTTGACCTCCTGTTTGGGGGGGTAACTCTGTGAGTTCCTCCTTGAATATGTGGGAGTATTTATTTAGGAGTGCTGCAAGTTCTGGGCATTGGATCTTGGTTGTTTGTATGTTATTGAACTCAGTGTACCTCATTATGTGGAGGGTAATATCTTTGATCAGAAGTTCTGAGTCATCTCGGTTTATGACCTGGACAAATACTGTGTCTCTTAGAATGAGGTCATTAGGTTCTTTAAGGATGTTAAAATTGACTCCATTGTGTTTGATGGTCATGGTTTTTGTTTTCTAACATACACTGGGGTTCACTCAGGTGAACCAGTCTATGCCTGCTACAATGTTGTAGTTTATGTTGTTCATGACAATTCCTTTGATGGACGTTTGTATGCCTTGGAGGTCAATTCTGAAGGGAGTTGTTTTGCCTTCAAGTAGAACTTTTGATTTGTCTGCCATTCTGGCGTATTTGAAGTTGTATTTGACAACTGGTATTTTGTACTTGGTTACAAAAGGTTTGCTAACCATAGTGTGTTGTGCACCAGAGTCAAATAAAATTTTATGTGTATGTGATTTGTAAGTGCATGGATAGACAAGAAGTTGTGAGCAATCTTTAATTTTTACATTCATAAAAATGGAGGATTGCGGGACACAGGGGATGCAAGCAGCAAAGTTTGTGCCTTGGTACTTCTTCTTGTCAAGTAGGGGAGACAGGGGCATTTAGGTCTGTTCTCCCTCCTCTTTTCCCTGTTCCTCTATCTCAAGACCTTTGAGGTCAAAGAATGTGGGGTCAGATTTGTAGCGGGTTGCTACTTCAGCGTTGTTAACTTTGGCGGTGTCCTCTTTCTTGGGACGGGAGCGGTTTGCGCTTTGGCTACAATTGCTGTTGTTACAATTGGAGTTGCCGTTGTTATGGTTGGTACTTTGGCGCTTATTGCAATTAGCTTTTTTTCTGCCATTGCTATTTGAGGAGCAGTTGCCGTTGCGTGCAGCATATTCCATGTCAGTGCGTTTTTCAGCGCGCTTGGCTTCAGCAATGAGTGCAGGCATGGAGGTATTTGCTTCTGGGCAGATGAGGGCAGCAACAGAGGGTTTCATTCTGTTGATAAATGATGCTCTGGTGTGTCTGTTGTCAGCTTGTGCTGGGTTTTGGATTTTGCAACATATTTCTTCAAATTTGTTGGCGTAGGCTGCAATAGTGGTCTTTTGAGGAAGGTCACTGAGCTGTATTGCAATATCTTGAAGAGATTTGGTGACGTGGATATTGTGGGTAATGTTGGCTTTGAACTCTTCCCAGTTGTCAAGCTGGTTGTTGGTTTGTGAGCCAACCCAGGTGGCAAACCAGTTAGCTGTGGCCTTATATAGACAATTGCTGGCTTCCTGGACCCATTTCTCATGAGGGATGCGGCTGGCGCAGAGTTTAGCGGCTGTGTGGTCTAGCTAGTTGATGACGTTTTCTTTTTTTTACCAAAGCACTTGTCAATATCAATGTATTTGGTGTTGGCAACTTCACCTGTGATAGGTGGTTGTGCGTTTGTTTGTGGTTGAAGAGTGCAACTGTATTGAATTATCTTGGCACATGCTTTGGGCATGACCAGACCTTCAAATACAGTGCATCCACTAGGAATATCTTTGTCAATGTTGTGGGCAAAGAAGTACGTTTTCCAGGTCTCCTAAGATGTGGCCTGGTTGAGTACGTGGGCGAAGGTGGGCGGGTTCTGTTCAGTCATTTTCTCTTTCATTGGCATGGTCAAAAACTGTAGTGCTACCAGTGATAAGGAGCACCTTTTGGGGAAGCTTCAAATATGGAATTAAGAAAGAAGAGAAGTATATTTTATTGGATAATACTTTAGAGTTATAAAGACTTGACTTGGCAGGTATTTAGTTGGATCAAAACTAGGGGCTGGTCATGTGCTGGATGGGTTTGAGTTGTTGGATACCTGGACATTTATGTGATATTGGTTTGTTGCCATTTCCAGTATGTCCAACAGTATATTGGAAAGGCACTAAATTGGGCAATGACTGGATGTTAGGTGTGATAGCAATAGACATAATACTTGTACATCCAGACCCTTGACAGTACAATGGTTTTTACTAGCAGCATTTTTAATGGCACCAGCAACCAAGCCAGCTTCAATGGAGGCAAGGCTCAGGGCGTGAAGGCACCTTTTTACGCCCAAGCCTTTGAAGTGGGTAATGAGGAAGCTGACCTGTACCTGACCCTCAACCCATATGGCTTTGACTTGTTCAACAGTCACCTAGTGTCTAGCTCTGTCCCTGTTCCTGTACCTACCCCCGCACAAGCTGCTTATCAACCAACCCATCAGGATGACAATCATGATTTGGAACAACTTCTCATCACAAGCCAACCTGCCCCCTACAGCCAATCAGGCTTCAGCTCCTGCCACCCAGCGCCCCAAACACAGAACTATCAACACATAAATTCTCCAAGAAATTGTGGCATTCAACCTATGTGGCCTGACATGGGACCAGATAGCCAGCCAATTATGATTTGCCCAAGCTACTGTCATGCAGGAGTTCAGCAACCTGATGAATAAGGGGAACCTGGTTGGGACAGCCAAGAAGCCCAAGAAGACCCCAGAGTCCCAGATCAATGCACATATCCAATTATGCTTGATCTTCTTCAGCGGGACCCCAAGCTTCCCCTGACCCAGGTCCAGAAGCAACTTGCACACCATTTCATTTGGTTTTTAGAGCGCATGGTGCAGCTCTGGATGCACAGAAAGGTGGCTTCAATCAGGGTGTTGATCAATGTTGTTGGCAACCAATGGAATGGTAGTGAGGATTCCCCATATGATCCTGCCATTGAGTCCACTCTTGTCTAATGCCTGACAAGTCTATCAAATGATGTCATGTTCATCTCATATTACAAGCTATCAATTGCTTTTAATTATTTTGGTGAGCAGGAAAAAGCCACCACTAAGAATAGAAGGAAGAAGGTCAAGAGGGGACTTTTATTGATACGTTTATGGCTGTTTTGGCCAAGGGGTTTGTCTACTATTGAACAAACCCTGATTTCACCAATAGTTACAAGTATAGCCACATCCTTGGCAAATTGCTTGACTCCTGGGATAGCTCAAATTCCACTCACCAGGTTTTCTTGAGCCACCAGATGGAGGTTAGCTCCACTGCCCTTGAATCAATCCAAGGACACGGACACCAGGCCTCAGTCTATCCTGCTGGCCATGCTGACATCCATCTGGCTGATTTTGTGTTCTTCAATATTAGAGACACACTCTGGGAGCGCCGCCCTCAGGCTTTCAACAATCTCTATATAGGGGTCCTTGATCATGATTCTCTCTTTGGTTGACAGATAGTGACTGACTTGTTTGCCCAAATTGTCTTCCATATGAACATTGGCAACCAATCACATAAGGACAAGCACCTCCCACCCCATGCCACAGCTGTCTACCAACCAATACATTCAATGATGAGCAAGGAATACAACAAGCGGTATATGGTGACCATCACAATAAATCTGATTGGGGTTACCCCTGCCACCACCACCCACCACCTGCCAGCCAGCCAGCCCCTCCCATCCACTCCCAGACCTCCCAGGCTAGCACCACCTCAACACCTTCCTTCCTGCGCTATTCCGCCTAATAGGCATCACTCTTCCCCTCCCCATAAACTCCTTGCCACCAAATATTTTGTATTTATATTATCTTTATTGTGAATTTCAATTGTTCTTTTTCTCTTTGTTTATAGTTGGTTTTATTATTTATGTTCAGCTTATTTATATAAAATTATATATTTACTATGCCATGTATCTAGATCCAGAACACAGTTATTTTTAGCTCTTTAAACAGCCCCTTTTGAAAATATTGATAAAAATTTGATGATCAGCTAATTTTAAATTAGAAAATTATACATTTATTGTGTTTAGATAAAGTTGTTGCTGATCTGAATTCAAAACCTTAATGATAAACTTTAAGCCAATCAGGAGCCAAGTGAGAAAGTGATTGTTGTGACATAAAGGATCATTCAATAATTCTTTGATGCATGTGATCTAATTAATATGATTGGCTGGATGTTTTGCCATTGTGCACCATTGCCGCTGTGGCAAGTTGTTGATGGACTAGTGCTAACCCAGAAGCTGATTGGGCACTAGTCCACAAGCAACTTGCCACAGCGGCAATGACGCTCAATAAAAAACATCCAGCCAATCATATTAATTAGAGCACATGCATCAAAGAATTATTGAATGCCCCTTTATGTCACAACAATCACTTTCTCACTTGGCTCCTGATTTGCCTACAGTTTATTATTAAGGTTTTGAATTCAGATCAGCAACAACTTTATCTAAACACAATAAATGTATAATTTCCTAATTTAAATTTAGCTGATCACCAAATTGTTGTTAATATTTTCACAAGGGGCTGTGTAAATAGCTAAAACAATATGGCAATTATGGAAGCAATGCAAACACAAAGCAAAGAACAGATATTGATATAAGCGTAAAACATATATACAATGGGTAAAAAGTTGGGATAATTTAGTAATGGGAAAAAACAGAGATAAAAAAGAGGCACTAATATCAGAATAACAAAGAGTTTATTGGGGTGAAACCTAAAAAAACATATGCAAAGGTTAGTAAAAAATTAATTAAAAAATTGTAAAAGCTTTTGAAGGATCTCAACTTGGCAATTGCAAAGATTAAGGAAATCAACTGCAAGGTCAAAGCCAAAGTGAAGCCTGCCGTCCTTGAAGGGGAAAAATTGACTGGGTGTCAGCAAAGGCCTTGATAGCCAAAATGCCTGACACACCCAAGAAGACGTTTAAGCGTCTTCTCAAAATTCAAAAAATGGTGCAATACACCATCTAGAAAATGCCATCTAGAAAATTTTGTGATAGAGTCAGGATTTACATCAGCAAAATTAAAAAAATAAAAACAAAATTATTAATAAGTTATTTTTTACATATTGGTTTCTAATGTGGCATCTAGAAAAAAGTCACCTAGAAAACACTATTACAAATTAAAATAAAAAGAATGTTATCCAAATAAGATTTTTTGAGTATAAAAACACTTAATAAATACGCTAAAATATGTCATCTAGAAATACAGCATCTAGAAAGACAATATCTGGAATCAAATAATAATTATACTTTTATGTGATAAATCCAAGCCTGTTCCTTATTAACCTGGAATAAAGTATGATATTAATTTATGATCACATATAATAAACCAACTCAAATTAACTCACCTTTGATAGTACTATCTCCTTTTAATACAGCCATTAAAAACCACTTTTAATATACTGGTTTTATTCCTTAACATAAACTGATATGTAATAATTGGGTTTCAACTTTAAAACGTTTCATTAATAATTTTATTTATGCAAGAGTAGTGAATCCATTAACTGGAACTGCTATAATTGAATTAAGGACAGTGTAACTAAGACTAAATCATCACTTGAAGGTTGGTATAATCAATTTTCCCTCCTGGTAAGGGCAACAAAGCAAAGATTCATTGTGATTATCAACAAGCTAAATATCTGGTATGTTATGGGGACCATCTTTACCCTCAGGTCATAAAAATCAAAGCTATTGTATCCAAGCATGAAGATCAGCAGGTCAAGTTTACAAGTGTTACTAAGGAGGTTTTGTCCTATTACACCAAAGAAAGCTGACTTACCCATCTCAAAGGAATTTCCAAGGCTCTTGGGGCTGAAGCCTGATTAATTTACTCTTCTATTAAATACTTTACTTCCAAATATTTAATTTTATGTTATTTTTAGTATATAGATGCAAACATGAGAACAAATTTCAAAATGGAAATATCACAGTTTTGGGATGTGTTGACTTTGGAGCTTTGCACACTATAATTAGTACTAGCTAATCCCACATTGTTATTAAAAATTTGGAATCTTTAGATTATTTTGAGTCTAGCCATATGTTTTTATTGTTGTTTTTGAAATGTTTTTGGGCTTTTATTAATTTTTAAGTTATTCATCACAGTTTAGCCAGAAATTTGACATAGGGTTTCTAGATGGCGTCTTTCTAGATGGCATTTTAGGACACATTTTCTAGATGGTGTTTTCTAGATAGCATTTTCTAGATGGCGTCTTTCTAGATAGTATATCCCACCCAAAAAAAATGTGATCAAGGGATTACAATTCAAGGCGTACAATCTTTCTGCACTGTCTGTCTGGGTTGACAACCTAGAGAGGTATGCACATCTCAAGCCAGCCAAGCAAGAAAGAAAGGAGGACATCAGGTTGCCGGCCTAACTGCTTGCACCAAGAATGGCCAAGCCTGCCAAAGTTGCCAGCAAGGATGAAACAGAAGAAGGTAACATAAAAATTAAAAAATATTTAAATTATTACCATTTTTTTAGAACAAATTGACGGTGAATTACACCAAGTCCTTGTCCCCTACGTCCCAGTCACATTCTATGAAAACTTTGCCAGACATGTGGCCAAGCAGCTGGCCCTATCCTCCCTGTTTTGTGGGAGCTTGAGGATAGGATTCATGGTAACTTCCCAATGTCCAGGGAGGAATTGGCTGGGCCTTTACATGCTGAGGGGGCATCTGAGTGGGCAGTTGCTGCTTACAAGAATTCCCAACTGGTCCGCCTGGACCCAGTATCTCTTAGTGGATTTTACTGTGTAAACTCTATTAAGCTTATTTGGGACGTCCAGGAGACGCTCCTATTCAAGAACATACTGGAGATGAGCCGGGCTCATGCGGCTGCTCATTTCTGCTTCCTGGTGGAGTGCATGCTCTCCTTTCTTCTGGAAAACTTTGGGCGCAAGGTGTCAAAATTGGCTGTTGCAGAAACAAAAGCTGTAAAGAAGACCAAAATTCTCCTTGCTAACTTTGGGCTGGCATGGAGTGCCAACAAGACAGGGGTCCCTCCAACAATGGATCTCACCTTTGCTAAGACCAAACATGAAAAAATATTAGCACAGCTTTTAATAAATTGTGCAAGTTTACTGAAGCCTTTGCTGGGCAAAGGATTCATCTGGTAGTTTACCTGGAGTTCCTCATCTACTTAAGGATGGGTGCTTTTGTTGGGGACCTAGACGGGTTCTCCTTGGGATTAACAAGGCCAGGCTCTCCCTGGATGGGAAGAAGGTCCCCCTGGGATATGAATTGTTTGACCATGTCATTCAGGACGCCTTGGTCCTGGCGGAAATCTATGGGTTTGCAGCCCCACCTGAAAAGCTGCTGCTTCACTCACATCTCACCATCCTCCCTTTTACCAGATGCTGGGAATATTTCAATCATGATGTATCCACCATCTACAGTGTGGCAGTGGAGGTTGTGCACCATCTACATTGCCAGGTGGTACATACAGAAGAACCCACTATAGGCACAATTAATAAAACTCTTTCCCTCAAATATAATTCTTCACTTTTAATTTTTATATTTTATAATAATTAATTTTTAAATCCTATTTTAGCAAACAAATTTTACAAAAAATCCCAGAGAAAGCCCTCATAAAATTATTTTAATATATGTTAATAAAATTCACTTCTAACTTGAGCAATTTTATTTTTTATCTTTCTTTTTATATGTAATTGACAGAAGTGACAATCCATATAATTATCATATTGCATTTTAAATATTTGAGATAGCCATCACTGTATATAATAGATATAATTAATTTACAATTAAAATTTTAATTTTTGGGTAAATGGTGGCGCTGTATGGAATTGTGGGCTTGGAGTAATATAAATATAAAACACTAATCTGCAAATCTAAAAGAGTAAATTAAAGAATGTAAAAAATAGTTTGGAAAGCTAAGCCTTTAATTGGTTGGCTGTTTGGAGAGGCATGCAGGGATGAATGAATCAGCATGGCCACAGAATTTGGCCACAGTCTCAGCTGGAAGGATGTGGATCCCAGCCTGCAGCAAACTGAACAAATTATTGGGGCCAGGTGGCACGCCTTTCTTGACTACTTGCTTGAGCCACCCAAAAACTTCCTCAATTGGGTTGAGGAAGGACAAATAGGTGGGGAGGAATAGAAGGCATAAATTTGATGTGGCCAATTGCTGGGGGCCCACTGCAATGCTGGTGTCAATTGATGGAAATTCTTTGAGAATATCTGCCCCCTTATGGAGACCAACATTATCCAGCACAATTACAATGGTGAATCACATGCTTGTGGCCTCAGGTGCTCCTGGGCCAATCAGAGGAATGATAGGAAGGTCTAGCTGCTGTGGGATCCTAATATCATTTTATAGATCTCAATCCCCTTTGGACCAAGGAGAGCCACCATCAAATAGAATGTGACGTGACTGCAGCATGCCAAGCTACCCCGTCATTTGAGCCTTTGGGGACATATCATAGGCATTGCTCATAGGCAAGGCAAATACAATTCATTAATATAGTAGAATCTGAGTGCCCCCTTGTTTTTGAGGGCAGTGTATGCCTCAGTGTATTTTTTCAGGTATCAATGTTAGTTGGGATGTTTCTATTATAGGGAGATGCCCTGAGTTTCTTCCAGGAAAAGCGCAGACCCTTAACCAAATGGTAGTAAAAGGAGATTGAGGCCTTGACTCCAAAAGTAAATTTAACCATTGACTGTATATTTTCCAGTTCAAGATGGCAGTCCCAGGTTATCCACTAGTGGATTGCCCATCTGTGCTCCTTGATGAGCATGGTGGACACACACAAGGATTTCTCTGCTGCAAGAACTCATCCATTATCAATGAATTTATGATTACCTTGCTAGTGTACTTGAGATCCATCTAAACAAGGGCTGTAACCGTCTTGTAATTACAAGAAACCTACATAAGCCTGAGAAGTATGATGTGCTTTATGTCAGTAATGAGCTTCTGGGTGGCTTTAGTGGGAGTAGTTGAACTGGGATCCTTTTTGATGACTGACACACAAGGCATAGGCACCTTGTTGTAGAAGGTTGCAACCTTCTTTAACACCAGCTGTTCCTTTGTAGTCCTATAGAACTTGGGCTCCTTGTTGGCTTCCTGGTTGCCATCACTGAAATAGGGCTCATAGCTAGTATCAAGTGCAGGCTTCACCTTCTCCAGCATGGCTGACAGGACTGACTCTTGCCGGTACACAGCGTCAAACACATAAAAAGTAAGTTCTACCTCCTTGTTTCTAACCATTTTGGTAGTGGTGACCTTGGTGGGCTTCCAGGTCAGCTTGGGGACCCGAGGGTTTATGCTCCGCACCCTAGCAGCTTGTGCTCCTTGAACTGGCTGTGTCAGTGCAGTGTTGCTATTGATATCTCCTTTGTCTCCTTTCTGAGTAGGCACTTTTGTTGCACTGACTGCAATTTTTTTACCCACAGGGTAACCACAACTGCAACACACAACGGGTGCATTGGTACTCTGTTGTTTTGTTCCTTCCATTTTAAGAATTTAATAAAATACTTAATAAATTTCAATTAAGTTACTCCATAATTTTAATTTTTGCTTTTATCTGAATATGGATATTTAATTAGAGTTTCCCCCACCCAATATCCCAATTATAGATTTTTTTAATTAGTTGTTTTTGGTTTTTCAAAGTCCATTTTAGAATACCCAAAATAGTTTCCTCCCATTTTCCCAGATTTTATGCCAAATTTAAGCACCCAGCACAATATTTTAAAAATTATGTCTCAGATCTTGTGTCTTATTTTAGATACCTTGGTATCATTCTTGTTTACAATCCATTTCACACAACAATCAAGTGGTTTTGTTTACATGTTGAGTTGCTATTGTGTTTTGTTTTTGGTTTCAGTTTTGACTCACTTACATGAGTGTATTTTGTCACCAATTCAAATAGTAAACATGTGTACACCAAAGGTCAACTCACACCATTTTTTTGATTCCTTGTATTTTGGTTTGTATTTTGAATAGTCTTGCTTGGTGCGCAAACAATTTGTTGCTGTGTTGACCCATTTTGTCCATTAACACCAAAAATCCCTGTTAACAGAGTGTATATTTTAACCTGATAGTTGTAATTTGCTTAAATCTGAAATCATTTTTGTTTAAATATGAGGTATTTTTGTTTTTCACCATAGCTTTTAAAGCTACTTTATCAATCCAAGACACTTATACTAAGAATAGCCTAAAATAACACAACTATGATAGTCTACTAGTGATTATAATTGCCTGGTAACCCCCACTTTTCTATATGTAATTTATAACTTTTCTATACATGAATACAGTGATAAGGGTTTTCTTAATAAAATAATTTATTAGTGGTTTTAATATGTAGTGACATTTATGCCATCTTTATTTACATTATTTCAAATTCCACTAGGTTTCATATCATCCAATTGATTTGATGCGCACAATAAATAGAAGAAAATAAAGAGAAATTACATATGTTGCCATTCTACACTATATTGATTCCCCTATTGCAATTCTTGCTTTCCACTTTTAAAAAGTACAAAATGATGCTAAAAACCATAATAATAAAAAATGTAAGAAAACATATGAAATTTTGCAAATATGTATTTTTTTGGCTCCTCTAAACAACTGGGTACTTTTTAACCCCACTTCTACAAGCTAGCTTTAAATATATTCAATTTTTACTCTTTGGCCCAGTTAAGATAGCTTCACTTTAGATTTTTTAATTAAAAATATGTAAATTCACTATGTTTTTGAGCTATGGCATCTCAAATACGCCATTTTAACTGCAAGTTTTCAGCAAAACTCAAAGTTTTGCATACTTGAAATACTATTTTTTATTTTTTACAAAAAATAAAAACTTTAAACTTTTTCTAGTGTATATTTCCAAGGTTTCTCTAGAATTCTATGTAAAAAATTATATATTTTTATTAAGAAAATTGTTGTTTTCCCATTAAAAACTGTTCTCAAATTGCCCATATTTTGATACTAATTTCATTTTAGATGCCTACCAAACCTACCACCAAAGCTTCATCCGGTAGGACACGCCATCTCAAAAACGGCACTTCAATTTACGGCAAACTCCAGAATTAACTCATTCCGCAAGTTGACTTACCTTATGTTGATAATCAGAATTAAAAATACTTTAATGTCAACAGCATTGAAAAGTCAGAATTAAGTTTTAACTCATGCAGACTACTAAATGTTGACACTTTTTTAATAAGCAGAAACCAGTTTTCTGAACATTTTACTTAATAAAAATTAAGCTTCAAGGTATTTTTAGGGTAATGTGACAGCATAGATTTTAAAAAGTCCATAAAAAGTTATACATGACAATTAAAAAAATTCATAAAAATACACTTTTATTTTATTTACTATGAAATTAGCTATCTTTACTATAATAAATTTTTCCCACTTACAAAAAACAAAAGAAATCCAATACACAAAAAGATACTACATAAAAAGCTACATATTATAGCAAAATATAACAATCAGAAACAGTAAAATAAAGTTTTTTCTATATTAAAAACTAAAAAAACATATAATTTACTAGTAAATACCAATATAGGTCATGTAATGCAGTCTAAAGCATCAAACTATCAATAGAAAATCAATGATTTTATAAAAACAGTACCATAAATTATTAATGAGTTATTTAGAATAACTATTTATTTTAAAATATTATACTTAATATATAAGAACTATACAAAAATTAGGCAATACTCAATAAATTTAATTAAAAGCTAGACTGTGATCACCTGGTTGCCATTAAGAACTGTGGCAATCTTCTTGATGTGTTCCCCAATCTCTGAAAGCTTATATTTGGCCTTGACAACGTCCTTAATCTTCTCTTGATACTGTTTCTCTTTGGTGGTTCTCTTCTTCTTGGATGGGCAGTTCTCAATATCTCTGATGGACACAGCAGTCTTCCCCTGTTGGACTTTGAGGTGCTCATAGAAGGTGTTGTATCTGGGCTTGATTCCAAAGGAGGACTTGATATGCTTATGCCAGCCCTCCAAAGATGAAGTAGTTTTCATCTCATCCTTAAGAACTTCCTGATAGCAGTTCCAGTTGGCTTTGGCTCTGGGCTTGCTCCAGCGCTTAGTGACCTTACGTCTAATCCACTGTGGTTCATAATATTCAATGAAAAGATAGAAGGCACCATCATGTTTATTGGCATATAGATCCTGGCATAGGAGGTCAAAGGCTTGTCCAGTATGCTCTGGCTTTACAAAGGCTAGTGCTACAAACTGCTGAATTAAGAACTTGCACTTTCCTGATGTATCTAGACAGTGGAACTTGCTGATCTAAGGTAGACCCTTTAGTTGCCTGTTGACAGCCTGTCAATAATGAAAAAAACACCCCTGGACCTCTCCATCAAAGGTATTTACAAAAGAGTTATACTGGGCAGTTTTATAGTCCATGATTATAGTTGAGGGTCCAAGTGCTTTATCTTGAGCTTCTTTTTCTGCAGCAAGGGTGGCTTCATCCTTTTCATCATCATATGGATTGGCTCTAGTGTTATGGCCAGGGGGACTCTTTCTATTACTGGGTAAGGCTTTGATGCCCTCCTGAAGGATTTTAAAGGCCTTTTTGTAGACCTCTTCTGTTTCCCCAGGAAGCAGAAAGTAGGCAACTGGGAGCACCTTGCCTTCAATAAGGGAATGTACAACTCATAGTTGGTAAAAAAGGTGGGGGCATACTGCATAGGTACTGTCACATAACCAGGTCTCTGAATCTCTTAACTGCTCCAGGTTCTGTTGTGTAACATAGCATATAATTCTTGCCTCTGCTATAGGCCCATCATCATGTAAAAGGAATACCTCATCACCATTGAACATCTTTAACTCCTCTTTCAAGACTAACTCTCCTTGGACCATGGCAGATTTCTTATGGGGTAATAGATCATGGCGTTTGTCACATATGTACTTCACTAACTGGTTGCGGTCAGTGATGAGCTTCAGGTTCTCATTACTTAGGTGTATGGTGGCCTTAACTTCCAGATCAGAAGCCTTGACGTCTTTGGAGACTGGGACCATTTGTTAGAGGTACCACTTTAGAAGCTGTTCAATAAGATTTATTGGAACATTTCATGTGTGCTCTCCTTTTTCAATAGTGACTTTATCCCATCCTTTTGTATTGATCCTGGCAGCACAGCTTCTATCTTCACATACATAATGATTGCTTCTTCCTGCTCTCTTTTGATTGTTACAATAAAAACATAGCCATCACAGACTAAACTTGCAACTCCTTTGACAGACATTAGAGGTAAAAACCAAGGGAACTTCTTTGGGAGCTTAAACTCTCCTTTGACGTTACATATATTGTGAGCCTTTAGGGGATCTCATGGGCCAATTGGTGCTTAATGATAGTCAGACAGGCAATAATCAGGATCTTCTTTATTGATACTTGATGAGGAGGATGAAGGTGCAGATCTATTGGGTGGTGGAGGGGAATTATCTGGAGTTGGATTCTTGCGCTTCTTGGACTGGGATGAGCTTGATTCCTTTGAGCTTGATTCATCTGGGCTTGACTGGGGTTCTGGACTCTTGGGTATCTTCTTTCTTCCTTGATTGTTTAGTGGAAACTCATCTCCTTCTGATTGGTGCCAGCTTGAAGAAGAGGAGGGGGCAGGGGAGGGCTCTTTGCTTTCAGGGTCTGGCATCTTCTCCTTTGTCTTCTGTTTTTTTGAGGGCTCTTTGGCTGGGTTTTGTTGGGGTAGGGACTTTGGGCCTTTCCATAGGCTTTGGGTACTTTCTTGGTTGACTTGGGGCTCTTTTGTGGCTTCTTGGAATATTTGTCCTACAATAATTAGAGTAGAGTTCATAAAGTAAGAATAATCATGTGAAACATGAATAAAATTAAATAATGATCACTTGTTTTATTTTTTATTATGAATTAAATAGTTTATAGAAGTATGGAAAGTAATTTTAGAGCTAGCTTATTAGTAAAGAATAGAAAAAACCATGTTTAAATAAAAAGTTGACATTCTGGTAGTCACAAAAGTCAAAAATATTTAATTTAGTTTGTCAGTATAAAAAACTCTTTAATTTTGACGTTGACATACTGACAGTCAGCATTAAACTAGAAAAACACTATGTAAATCACTTATAAAGCTTGGTTAATATTTTCTGGAGTTGGTTTTTTAAGGCCAAAATTGATTATTTTTAAATTTAATTTTTATAAAGATTTGCATATGTAACTTATGAAAACTAAATAATAGGGATTGTAGAGGGAAGTCTAAAGTAAAGTCCTGGGTACTTTGGTCTGAATTACCATACCATTGTATGTGTGCTTTTTGTTAAGCGGCAGTGTTTTACTAATAAACAAATGAAGATGTCAACATTCAGGCAGTCAGTGTTCTTTTATAGTAACTCTCCTATTAAATCTTGCTTAAATTATGTCACTTTGTTTGCTTAGCCAAACCCCTTTGTTGCAATTTAGGCAACTTGTCAATTTGACACAAAGTTGACATTATAATTACATATATAAATTTTAGTTTTAACATATGCGTTTTGGCTTAAGTGGACTTCCAGAAATAAGCTATAGTTTATCCAGTGAGTTTAAAATAACAGTAAATATCTAAATAATACAAAGAATGATATGAAAGTTAGCATATGTCTTTGTTCAATGCTTATCTTATTATTTATTTAATAAAAAAAGTAGTATAAAATATAAAAAATAGTTATTTTTAGAAAATTGTATAATTTATTAAGAAACTCATGGATTCTTATTTGGGGTTGACATCCAGATATTACTTACTGTAGTCAACCTTAATGTAAAAGTACAAAGAAACTTACATTTTCATAGTAAATTATATTAGTTTTTTGGCTTAAAATTAAGCCTTTGTTTAAATGGTGTCAACATTATGTCTGTTCCTTTTTAATTTTGCAATTCTGACTTAATAATTCACTATGAAAAATTAGCTTAGTTTTGGAAATGCCCAATTCTGGCGGATAAATACTAAAATAATGTTGACTTACTGAATGTCAACAAATTGTCAACATTCAGTGAGTTGACTTGCGGAATGAGTTAATTCTGGCAGTTGCCTCAATTTAAGCCATCTCAAATTTAATTTGAGATGGCGTTTTTTTGCGTTAGTGATTTTGAATAAATAAAATAAAATAAACAATAAAATAGTTAAAATTTACATATACCTTTATAATGCAGCATCTCAAATTTAAGCCATCTTGATTCTGTCACTTTGAGTCAGATTAATTAAATCTTATTTTGCTAACTTTATTCACATATGAAATCACTTAGTGTGAGGTGTGTTTACGCCATCTCAACTTTACGTCATTTCAAATCACGCTATTTATCTTTACCTAAAATAAGATTATACCTGAACTAAAATAAAGCCTGTTGTATAGTGCCAGAAGATGTTCCTATAGTATTAATCTAAGACACTTATAAAAGGGACAACCCAAAAAGACACCACTATAATAGTCCTTCTAGTGATTGTCATTGCTGGGTAAAAAACCAGTTTTGTTATATGTAATTTATAACTTTATTATACATGGATACATTGATAAGGGTTCTCTTAATAAAATATTTTGATAGTGATTTTAATATGGAAGGGAGTGATTGCACCATTTCAATTTACATCACTTCAAATTCCACCAAGTTTCATATCATCCAATCAATTTGATGCACACAATGGATAGGAGAAAATAAGGGGAAATTATATATGATGCCAGGCTATGCTATATTGTTCCCCCACTGCAATTCTTGTTTTCCACTTTTCAAAAGTATATGTTCACATCAATTATCATAGTATTAAAAAATGTAAGAAAATATATGAAAATTTACAAATATGTATTTTTTGGTCTCCTCTAAACAACTGGGTACTTTTTAACCCCAGTTGTATAAGCTAGCTTTTGAGAAATTCAAGTTTTACTCTTTGGCCTGGTTGAGGTAGCTTCACCGGAAATTTGTTAATTTAATATAAAAAATGGTCAAAAACACTATGTTTTTGAGCTACAGCACCTCAATTACGTCACTTTGAAAACACCATTTTGACTGCAAGTTTTCAGTCAAAACTCAAAGTTTTGCATACTTGCTTTACTAATAAAAATATTTTTTACAAAATAAAAACATTGAAACTTTGATATTATATATTTTAAGACTTTTTCTACAATTCTATGTAAAAAGAATTACTACTTTTTTGTATTTAAAACACTCTCATTTTTCTCTTTGAAAATAGCCCCCAAATTTCTCATATTTTGATACTAATTCACTTTTAGATGCCTCCAAAGCCTACCACCAAAGCTGCTCCCAAGGCATCTAAGGCCTCCAAGCTCAAGGTCACTCTTCCCAAGGCCAAGAAGGCTAAAACTACCCCTAAAAAGCAGCATGCTAAGGATTTACTCCCCCAAGACACCCACACCTTCCCCTGAACCTGAGGAAACAAGCCCAACCCCTCCCCACTCTCCTTTTGTTTACTCCCCTTCAGATCCTCAGAAAAGTTATTTAATTTTAATTGCCATTCTGATTTTACCTCAGAGCCTGAAGAGGAAGAGGAACAGGAGCCTGAGCCTGGTGCTCTTATAGATGAGCAAATTGAGCTCTGGGATCTATACACTGTCCACAATATCTGCAATTGAAATGGCACCTTTGCTGTGCCCACCACATACCCAGCCAGCTACTACATAATGACTAAGAAAGGGGGTGCCAGCTTTGTTTATAAGGGCTACAGCTTCAGCTGTAACAATGAAAATAAACCAATCTACCAACTTTACTACAAATGTGATAATGTTGGGTGCCCTGCTAGGCTCACTACATACAAGTTCACTAGATTCAAGGCCCTGACTACTGGGCATGACTGTGTTGAGCCTTTTGACCCCTTGTACCAACTTCTCCACTGGTTTCATTACCAGGTCATCCCAACCACCAAAGATCAAACTGGTAATGAGTTTGTCAATGATGCACTCCTCAATTTAAATGATACCCAACTTGCCACTGTTGGTGGCGCCTCTAAATTACAGAGATATCTCACTGATTAGAGATATGCTCTGAGCACTGAAGGCGTCAGTGATTCATTAATTGAGCAATTGATCCTTACTGAGGAACAAAAATATCAGGTCATGAGGAGAGATTCCTTCTCCACAACAACAGCCAACATACCCCTGAGCGCATTATTTGCTTTGCCGCCTCACAGGATCTGCACAATCTGTTGAAATGCAAGACCTGGCTTGCAGATGGCACTTTCTCAACCTGCCCAAAACTCTTCAGCCAGCTTTGGAATATCCATGGGCAGGTTGGTAATATAGTTCTTCTCTTGGTCTTCTTTTTCCTTCCCAACAAGAAGCATGAAACATATGTCCATGCACTCACAATCCTAAAGGCCAAGCTTGATGAAATCCTTCCAACCATCAAAGAGGAGCCCAAGGAGACCAGAGGGAGAAAGAAGAAGGCCCAGTCACAGGAAGTGGAAGCCACCCCAATCAGAAAGCAGCCCAAAAGCCTTCCCTACCATGAATATCTGGTAGTGGATTTTGAACAGGCTCAGGCAAATGCCTTCATTCAAGTCTTCAAGAGCTTCCCCAGGGATGCTACTTCCACTTCTGGCAGGCACTCTGCTGCTGCCTCCAAAAGTGCTCTGATCTTCATGAGCTGGTCAACTTTGAAGGCACAAAAGAAGCCAAGGACGTGTTCAACTGCTTTGCTTCTCTTGCCCTTGTGTGAAAGGAGGAGATCAATGCCTTTTACAACGCCCTCCTCTGCCATCCTTATATCCTTGCCAACCAGGCAGCCTTTGCTCTGTTCATTGAGTATTTTGAAGCTCAATGGGTTGGAGTATTTCAAGGAGTACGCCACATCAGAAAAGGTGGTGACTCATTCCAGTGGAACTGCTATAAGCAGATAAAAGATGGTTTGATCAAGACCACATCTTCCCTTGAAGGGTGGCATAAACAATTTTCAACAAGAGTCTGGGTTCATAAGCCCAAATTCAACAAAATAATGGTGCATTTAAAAACCCAGCAAGCCATCTCTTCCTGGATCTTCAAGACTGGCATGAAGTCCAAGGGCAACCCCCCAAGCAGACTAAGGCGGTAAAGAAATATACTGAGATTAGCAAGGTGGTTATTGTATAATATCCCAAGGATAGAAAGCTTGAGCATCTTCAGGCCATCTATGTTGCTCTTTCAACTAATGTTTGGGCCTATTTGCAATAAACACTTCTTTATCACCTCTCTTCTTTCCTTTAAATTTATTATTTTTTTGACTTTTTTAGTATTTGGTACAATTCTATGCTTATTTTAAAGTATAGTTTATAGTTATAATATATGAAAATAGTTATTTTTGGGTATATTTTACCTTTTGGGCTTTATGCAACCTTGTTGCTACTAATTAACCCCATTTTTTATTGCATATTTGGATTTCCAAGGCTTTTTTTAAGCCTAGAAATGTTTTTTTAATTTTTGTTTTTTGTGAAGATTTTTGAGTTGTTTTTGGAGTTTAAAATATGTAAAAATTTAAAACCTGTTTTTTTAGTTGCAATGCTGTAAATTGAAATGGTGTTTTTACTATAAAATTGAGCTAGCTAAAAATCAAGATAGCGTATTTTAAAAACAGCGTTTTTTGAGATGCTGTTTTCAAAATGGCGTGTCCTACCCTTTGTCCAAGTCTAAAAAATCCTAAAAGGCCAAAACTACCCCTAAGAAACAGCATGCTAATGCTAAAGCTCCCCCAAAGACACCCACACCCTCACCAGAACCTGAGGAAACAAGCCTAACCTGTCACAGTAGTTTCCATAATGCCTGGTATTGCTCAACCTAATTGTAAAGCCAGAAAGTTGGGTAAGCAGTTGACCAAGTTAACAAAGATGACAGATTTAAATCAAACCATTGATTGGAAATGGGTCACTGCCGCTCCAGTTTGTCAGCATGATTTGATTATTCTGTGCAAGTTGACACTTATAAATATACATAATCTGAGAGTCACTTAATACAACCTTGTTTATCAGAATGATTGACAGAAATTAAACAGTCAAGGGTTTTTTGTATGCTGGACAAGGTATGCTTTGGATAATGGAAACATAATAGGAGCAATGGATCTAGGTGGTATTGTTTAGTTGTTAAATTTGGTACATATTGGAAAATTTTCACTGTTCAACTCTAAGAGTTGAGTCCTCCCTAAATTACTCATTAAACAAAATTATCTCCTGGTCTAACTTTATTTTAAAATGCATCCAGTAGTTACTCTACTCTACTATATCACATATAACTTGATTTTGAGTCAGATTATCACTGGAAGATGGGGCCCTGCCTTGGCTTTTTTGTCATCAGTGCCCCCTAATGTTACCCCAATGTTGCAACCAAGATTCCATCCTTGCCCGCTAAAGTATCTAACAATACAGTATTTTTTAAACCTGTTGAAATAAACATATATTATTTAATTTAGAGCGCATAGATTCAGTCACATAACAAATTTTAACTTGTTAGATCTAAATAGAAGATAATTCCACAGAAAATGTGCACTATTTGGCAAAAATTTCCAGTCATACAACAACCTACTCAAACTGGGGACAAATGTAAAAAATTCAACAACAGGTGTACCAAACACCAGAATATATGAGTTTCAGTCACAGAACACATATACTATGTTTACTATGTTTTTTGTGTCACATGAAAATCAGTCACAAAAGTTAAAAACTTTATCCAGCAACAAACCTCAATAGCAACTGAAACAGACAACAAAAATATCAAATATCAAAACTAATGAGTGAATCTATAATACTGTTACCAGCTATTCCTAATTAAGAATATAATATAGGATACAAAAAGAAAATAAATATTCTGAGTGTTTGTGGTGACTGCTCTAACAGGTTGTTGGTCTTAAGCAGTACTTAGATATGTGAGCACCAGGCAAGGTGGATTACAACAGAATATGCCTTGCTAGCATGAAACTGAGGATTTGCTGTCTATTGATAATATATGAGGATCATAGTTTTAACAACAGCAGAAGTATTACAGGTGTTGGTCAGCAACAAGGCAACAGGACAGAATACAGAGTTAGTTTATAGTATTTAGTCAGATACCAGATAGACAATATATACTTTGAGAAGGATTCAGTTGTTTGTCGGCAACAAGACAATGGAGTCAGAACAGGGTTGGCAGAGGGATGGGTGTATGTTAATAAGTTGTCATCTGGAAATACAATGGATACTGGGGAAGGAGAAGAGAAGATTTAGAATCAATAAGTGGCATACAGAAGACTTATGGTTTCTAGGTGTCTCTATATTAACAGTGCTAAAAACACAAGACCAACATCTGTTTATTAGCTTACAGAAGCTATCATAGATTGTACAGACCCAAGGTCTGCACCTCTGAAAAGGCAGTTGACAAGTAACTTATCCAAGTTAAATGAGAAACAACAGTCTTTGCTTTATAATAAAAGGTCTCTCATTTATTACATAAGTCAAGTGAAGACTATATAGGCATTTTTGAGATGATAACCAACAGAAATATTGATCAACAATATGGAATATTGATGATCAATTAAGTTAGTTGCTAAAGTTTCATGTGAAGATTACAACTGAAAAGAGTGGTTGTAAGTTAGATCAGCAGCGTCAGTTGGCAACTGATTGTTCCAAAGTCAATTGTGGAAAATTGGGCATAATATGAACAGATTATGGAACAGACAGCTCAACAGATCACTTATACTTCATCTGAGCAACATATATGACATATTGAATGGTATGGCCAACATCTTTGACCTATAGAATTTTCTGGCTGGCAGATAAAGCCTATAGCTTTGTATGGACAACAGGTAATAATAATATCATTGTATGGCCAAAAGGTAAGGCCTATAGTCTTCTATGACCAACATAAGCTGGCAAATAGCGTCATATATCATAGCTATTTTAACACAGTGTCTGTTTTGGGATTAGAATTAATAAAAAATCAAATTTATCCAAACATACAAGTAACAGTGCACATTTACAACCAAAAATAATTATTATAGAAATCTAAAACCTAATTTGAAATAAACAGTCTTGACTACAAGCCTTTAGGCTACTATATATGTACAGATAAAAATTAAAATAAATAAATTATATGAATAAACTAATTTTAATTTTATTTCATTTTTATATCAAAATGGACTCATCCCACCAACAGAGCCAAGGAGCCAAAGGAGTACACCACGGATGTGGACGCCCTTGTGGGTCAAAAAATTGAGTTATTGCAACAAAATTGCTTACTCAGGAAGGAGACAAGAGAAGAGAGTTCAGTAGTGAGGTTGTAATGTCACAACCAGCTCAAGGGGCACAGAGTGCAAGGGCACAGATCATAAATCCCAGGGTCCAGAAGCTCATCAGAAAATAAACAATGGTCATCACAACCAGAACAGTAAATGATGTCACCACTGAGAGGGTGTCCTATGTATACAACCCTGTATACCGCCACAACAGTGTTCCAGCTACTATAGTGGAGAAGATGAAGCCTGTGCTTGACACCACATACAAGCCTTATGTGAGTGATAACAAAGGGCAAGATGACAACAAGCCACCACAGTATTTCCAAACCACTAATGGGCAGCAGGTGCTTAAAAAGGTTGCTGTGTTTTACAACAATGTGCCTATGCCCTGTGTTATGGCTGAGCCTGCAGAGTTTGTGCCTGCCTCTAAAAATCCCAAGTACCATGTTATTCCCAATGCTACCTGCAAGACCTTCATGAGGCTCATGTATGAGAGACCAGACTACAAGAAGGCCACAGTCATTGTCAGGATCTCAGAAAAATCTGCCCACAGACTCCAAAAACTTACCTGAAAACAGGTACATTTCTCCTTTTGGAAAAATCTAAATGCAAGTCAATCCTATTGTTCAAAGAAAACCTGTGGGCAATCCAGCAATGGATCAATAAAAAATGCCATTTTTGACTGGAAAATATTCAGTCAATGGTTGAGTTCACTTTTGGGATTTAGGCCTCAACTTCCACATGCTATTGAGTTGTGAAGAGTTTGAGATTCTCCTGGAAAAAAACTTGGGGTTTCTCTGTACAATTGGAAAAGCCCAGACAACATTGCCTACTGCCAGAAATACACCAAGACGTACACCGTGCTGAAGGAAAAATGCACAGTAAAGTTTTACTACATCAACAAGTCATCTTTTGTGTTGTAAATGCATAATGAATATGGGTATGTCCCCAAAGGCAAAAAGAGCAGTATGTCCCAGTGTGAGGTTTTGCGTTCTATTGCCTACTCAATGGAAGCTCTTCTTGATCCCATTGATATTGAGCTCTATCAAATGATCAAGGGATCTTATAATAGAAGGATCTTCCTATCATTTCTACATTGGTACAAGATCATCTTAGGTGCACAAGCCCAGGTTTCACCAATGTAATTGTACTGGATAACGTCAAACTCCACAATGTGGCAGATATTCTCAATGAGTTCTCAATGATTGAGCCTGGAGTTGAAATTGGCTCCCAATGATTGGCCATATCTAATTTTCTCCTTCTCTTCCTCCCCTTCTATTCCCCATTCCTCAATCCAATTGAGGAAGTTTTTAAGTGGCCCAAGAAAGTAGTCAAGAAAGGGGTGCCATCTGGCCCAATAATTTGTTCAATTTGTTGCAGGTTGGTGTCCATACCTTCCTAGCTGAGACTTTGGGTAATTCTATGGCCACACTGATTTGTTTCTCCCTGTGTGCCTCTCCAAACAGCCAATCAATCAAAGGCTTAGCTACTCTAAATATTTTTTGCATTTTATTTTTTAACATGTTTTTATTTAGTTTAATTTGAATTGACTTCATTTCTGTGATTCCTTGTCTATACTGTCAGGTATAATAAAAATTAACAAAGCAAAGAAGGATGAATGATCATACAGAAATAACTATTATATAATAATTTTTTTTGAATATGATTGATTCAATTAGAGTAGATTTTAAAGAAATTATATATAAAAATTAAAAAAATTATTGGTGGTGTCGCAACATCTTCAATTACTCCCTCTTGGGGAATTAATGCCCCAAGTAAATCACCGAGCAGCTCACCAAGTGGTTCAATGACCAGCCAATAAACCGGTGGCACCATTATCAGTTAACCATCTATGAAGGGGATCACTCAATCCAGGTCCTAAATGGAACACAACTTGATTAAGCCTTGTGACCCAAGAGAAACATTACTCAGATAAGCCCCATGACCTCCATGACGTACATGGACAACATGTGGCTTGTCATGATACTATATATTAGCCTATATTCATATTCAATAAAGTATCATTCTCTTCTTAATCTTCCCCTTTATTTTGTTTATTATACTTCCCAGAAGTATATACTTGACAGTGGGATATACCATCTAGAAAGACGCCATCTTGAAAATGTGTCCAAAAATGCCATCTCAAAAGATGACATTTAGAAAGACTCCATCTTGTACCCTATCTTGGATTTCTGGCTAAATTGCAACAGATAACTTAAAATATTGATAAAAGCCCAAAAACATTTCAAAAACTATAAAAAACATATGAATAGACTCAAAATAATTCAAGGATTCCAAATCTGCAATGAAAATGTGGGGTCAGCAATAATAACAATAGTACGCAAAGCTCCAAAGTCAACACATCCTAAAACAGTGATATTTTTTGTATTAAATTTTAAATTTATATTAAACATTTATATACTAAAAATAAAGTTAAATCAAATATTTGGAAGAAAGAAACTTATTGTTAAAGGAAGTGGATTATACATTAGATCCAAGGGCCATGCCTATTCTTGTGAGATGGGTAAGGAGGCCTTCTCTGGTGTAATAGGCCAAAACCTCCTTGGTAACACTTGTGAGCTTGACCTGATGGCCAGCATGCTTGGATACAACAGCTTTGCCTTTGACAGCCTGGGAGTATAGATGATCTCCATGAGCATACTGAATCTTTAGCTTGTTGATAATCACAATGAATCTTGGCTTCTTTGCCCTAACCAGGCAGGAAAATTGATTGTAACAACCTTCAAGTAATGATTTAGTCTTAGTTACGCCTTCTTTGAACTGCTTATAGCAGTTCCAATCAAATAAGTTGCTGCCCTTGCAGATGTGGCAATGCCCTTGGAGTACACCTACCCTCTGGTGCTCAAAATACTGGATGAAAGGAGCAAATTCTTCTTGGTTCTCAATAATGTAATTGTCATTGAGAATCTTGTCATAAAAAAGGTTAACCTCTTCCTTTCTGACCATGACCAGAGCTGCAAAGCAATTATAGATCTTTCTGGCCTCCTTTGTACCATCCTTGAATACCAGCTTATTGAGGGCTGGGTTTTTCATCAGGTTCTTGTGCAGAGCCTGACAGTAGTGAAAGAAGCAGCCTTGGGGCCTGCTTCTAAATACCTTGAGAAAGGTGTTGGCTTTTGCAGCCTCAAAGTCAATCATTAATGTGATATGATAGGGAAGGGACTCCAGTGCCTTTCTGGCTGTGGTCTGTTGCTCCTGGGTGGCCTCTGTGCTGACCTTCTTCTTCTTGCAACCCCTTTTCTCAGTTGGCTCCTCTTCAAGCGTAGGCAAGATGGCATCCAGTTTTTGCTTGAGTATATCCAAGGCGTGAATGTAAGTCCCCTCCCTTTTATTAAGGAGAAAAAAAGAATACAAAGGGGGTGGTATGTTCATTGACCTGACCATGGATGGCCCTAAGCTGATAAAATAGCTTTGTACAAGAGGCAAAAGTCCTAACAGCAAACCAGGTATCACACTTTAAAAGGTGTACAAGATCCTCTTGTGTTGAAAAGCACAAAATACAGTTTGGTGAATTGTGCTCATCATTGTTCAGCAGAAAGGGCTTTCCAAGCATGGTAGTCTTCTGGACTTCTGAAAGTACAGGCTCATAGATTTTTCTAGCGTTGACGCCAATATTGGCATCAATTGACCGTTGATCAGTCACATACTGTTGGAGTCTGGTCTTTTCTCTAACCTCCTCTCTCTGATCCTCATTCAGGTAAAGGAGAGTATGTGTTATCATCTCAGTTGAAGCCATGTCCTTGTTGAAAGGAATGGATTGACAAAGGTATCAGCACATAAGATAATAGAGGATAACATCATAGCCCAAATATTCATTCTCAATGGTGAGCTCCTTGACTTGGGTAAACCCAGCTGTAGTTAATTGTGTTGGGCAGCCTGGACTATCACACCAGTAGTGATAGTATGCCATATTTTTTCTCTGATCATTGCAGGTGAAAAGGAAGCCGTCCTTGACAAAGCCAGAACCCCCTTCTTAGTCATAATGGGAAAAGAGTTAGGGAAAACAGCCAGAACTTTAAATTGCCTGTTGACATTGCAGATATTGGCAACTTCATGTAAGTACCACTCTAGGATGGTCTCCTCCTCTGAGTCTGAAGAACCATGGTCGCCAGAGTTGTTTTTAGAGTCTCTTTCATTCTCATCTTCATCATTGAAGTGGACGTGCTTCTCCTGGGGATCAGAAGGGAAGTAGACAAAGGGAGAGTGAGGAGGGGTAGGGCTATCAGCCTCAGAGGAAGGTGTGGGGGTCTTGGCAGGAATTTTTTTAGAAGGCTGCTTGTAGAGGATAGTCTTGGTCTTTCTTGCCTGAGCGGGGGTAGGGCATTCCATTTCAAAAACTGCATCTCAAAAAACTCTATCTTGAAATATAGCATCTCAAAATTTGGCTATCTCAATTTTATAGTAAAAACGTCATTTCAATTTACAGCATCACAACTATGAAAAACAGATTTTAAAAATTTAGTTTTTTTGAACTCCAAAAAAACCATAAAAATCCAAAAAATTAAAGTTTAAAACCCATTTAAAGTCTTAAAAAGGCCTCAGAATTTTAAATCTGCAGTAAAAAAGGAGGTTGATTTGAAGCAACAAGGCTGCGTAAAGAGCAAAAGTCAAAATCTACACAAAAATAATTATTTTTTATCTATTATATCTATGTCATAAACTCTAAAATAAGAAAATATTTGTACCAAATGCTAAATAAAAGTAAAAAATGGTGAAACTTAAAAAATAAGAAGTGCAATAGTTTATTGAGGAAGGCCCATACATTGGTTGACAGTGCTACTGAGATGGCCTGAAGATGCTCAAGCTTTCTATCTGTGGTGCTCAAGGATTCTAAGGGTAAGGTTGGAGTAGCTGAGCAGTAACTGGGGGAACACAGCAGGACTTTTATCTCTTTAAACAACAGAACTTTTCTATTTGAGCTCTGCAAGTAATCTAAGAATTTTGAGTTGGTTGTTATGTTCTATTCAATGATGTATTTATTGGGGCTATCTGAGGGCCTTATATAGTTGAAATTGGGGGAGGGGAAAGAAAGGGAGAGTCATCATGAATGAAGTATGTACTGGTCAGGAACTAAGCTATTCTTATGAGGTGAGACATTTTGGAGAATATTCAGAGAGAAAGGGCTTAGATTTGGTGGGATGTGAACATCTAAACATGTGATCTCTGGGTCAGGTGGTTGTAGCAAAAGTAGGGCCAATTTTTGGGAACTAGGTCTAAAACAGGGTTTCAGAATGTTCATCTGGGGGTCATACTTTTTGGTAAGGGAAATAAGGTCTCTATACCAAATTAAAAATTGGGGAAATTGATGAGCTACTAATTGACTCAATAAAATTCACCATGATGGGTCACTCTCTGATGCATCTGCAGTTAGCTGCAGGTACGTCAATTAGTGGCTAATCAGAAATTGATCTTTATGTCTCAATGGGTAACTCTCCAATCAAAAACGCAATAAAGGGCAGCAGTTCACCTATACTTTTCTTTATAGGGTAGTAGTCCCAATATGGTAATATCTGCAGGCAGCATCCTGCACCACAACCATAGTGGCATTATTTTAAGTTGTTCTTAGTATACGTGTCTTGGATTAATACTATAGGAACATCTTCTGATTTTATACAACATGCTTTGATTTAGTGTGGGAATAAGCTTATTTTAGTTTAAGATAAATTTTGTAAATCAAGATGGCATAATATTGAGATGGCGTGAACACGCTCCACACTAAGTGATTTCATATGTAAATAAAGTTAGAAAATTAAGTTTTAATTAATTTGACTCAAAATGACTAAATTGAGATGGTGTACTTTTGAGATGCTGCATTATAAAATTACAAGTGAATTTTAACTATTTTATTATTTATTTTATTTTTTTGTGATTCAGAATCACTAATGTAAAAAATGCCATCTCAAATTTGATTTGAGATGGCGTAAATTGAAGTGCCGTTTTTGAAGTGGCATGTTCTACCTGACTGGGAGCAGCTGTGCTCTTGGGAGCCTTGGCGGTAGTGTTGGTGGTAGGCTTGGGAGGGGCAACAGCTCCCATGTGGACAATAATAATGTTGACAGTGGACATGTTGACACTTTTAATGTTGACACTATAGTAAAGTGACAACCTGGTTTTATTTAATGTTGTTTCCTGGATGTCAACACTTTGTTAATTAACAAAACACTTTACCTGGAACAGTTCCAATATAAAAATATATATTAAAATACTTTATATTACTAAAATATCCCCAGAAAGTTCAAAAATGCAATAAAAAATTACTATAAGTAATAAGAATAAGGAGATATAAGCAAATATTTTTCAGTTTACTGTGTAAATTACACTCTTTATTATAAAATTAATTTTTATTCCCATAAAAAGTAAAATTCCAATGAACCAAAAATAAAGATTTTTATATATCCTAATAACTACAAAATATAAGAAAATTTTAATTTTAATTTATTATACTTTATATAAGCACAACTGAAAAAATCTCATGCCTTAAAGATAAATTAACAAAATATAAGATATTTCTTACAAAACCACATTGAAACTGTATCTAAAACTTACCATTTATACCTAAAAAGATTAGTACAATATAAATAAATTAAAAAATTAAAAGTTTAAAAGTAAAAAATATACAGGCAAAGCAAAGCAAGGTTTATTGTGCTAATTAAAGTCACCAGCAAGAGCAGTGACAACGTCCTCAAGGTACTTCTTGATCTCCGCCACTTTGTACTTCTTCACCACCTTCTGGACGTCCTCCTAGTAGTCCTGGTCTTTACCCTTTCTTTTCTTGGGGGCCACCTGGTTGGTCAGGTCCCAAAACTTGGAAACAGTCCAGGCCTTAACCTCTGCAGCTTCTGGAAGAACTTGTTGTATTTGGGGTTTGAGCCAAACTTGACCTTCAGGTGCTTGTGCCACACTTCCAGGCTGGAGGTAGTCTTCATCTCCCCCTTGAGGCAGGCGCCCTGGTAATTTCAAAGGCCAGTGGGCCCACTCTTTACTCTCTGGGCAGTCACTTTCTTGCCCACCCATTGGTGCTCAAAGTAATCAAGGTAGCCCTTGAAGATTGTGGAGTGCTTCTTTATATAAGCGTCCTCTAGGAGGGCCTCAAAGCCAATCCCAGTATGCTCCAGGAGAACAAAAGCTAAGGCAGCAAACTGGGTGATGGCAAAGCAGCACTTCCCCTTATCATCATTAAGATACTTCTCAAAAAGCTCATTCTTGCTCTTGAGGTGTTTGATGAGGGCCTGCCTAAAATGGAAAAAGCAGCCCTGTACTTCTCCATTGAAGGTAGCCTCAAAGGCTCTGAACTGAGCTTGCTCAAAGTCCATTATGATAACCTTTGGTCCAAGTGAGTGTGCATGAGCTAGCTGCTCTGCGGCTAGGGTTGACTCATCCTTCTCAGTGGAGGAGGGATTTGCCCTTGTGGTGTGAGTGGGAGGGGGTTGGTGAGAAGGGAGCTCAAAGCATCCCTCAAAATCTTGAAGGCTCTGGTGTAGACTTCAGTCTTGGCACCAGGAAGGAGAAAGAAGACAAGGGGGATAACCTGGTCATTAAACTGCCCATGAAGGACCCAAAGCTGCTTGAATAGGGAGGGCAAGTAGCAAATGTGCCGTTGCACAGCCAGGTGGTAGCAGTGTTCAGCTGCTCCAGGTTTTGGGTTGTGGCGTAGGCTACAATACTATCCTCCACTTCCTGCCCATTGTCATGGAGCAGGAACATCTCACCATCCTTTGTCTTCTTGAGGGCATCTGTGAGGGTAAGGTCCTTGATGTTGGCGGCACTCTTGGCCATGGGGTTTGAGGCTTGACGCCTATCACTTACAAACTTGACCAGCTGATTGTGGGTTGGTACCCTCTTCAAGTTGGTTGGGGAGAGGTACTTGCAAGCAAGCACATCCAGATGGGTGGCAGAAAGATCTTTAGAGGTGAGCATCACCTGAACAAGATACCACTTGAGGAGGCGGGCTATAGTGGTATTTGGCATCACACAAGTGTGATCACCCTTGATAGTCTGTACCAAGTCCCACGTGTTCAGTATTTAGCCACACTGGGCAGGAGCAGTCCTTGCAGGTATAGTGCTGGCTCTTGAAGCCCTGGTTGGCGTTGTTACAAGAGAAAATATAGCCATGGCTGGACCACCCTTTACTGTCAGGAATATTCCTGACAACACCTTGGTTCAGGATGATATTTTGTTTGCAATTGGACTTGATAAGCAAAATAAAAAATTGCAGTAGTTACCCCTTATTGGGGAAACTGCTACAAAAAGCCGGGCTGTTAAATTGAATTTAAAAAAATTGTGATTTGGAATCCAACAGGTTTTATACCCCAGCCACCAGCCATCCACAGGCTGCCCAACTGCAAGGCGCCCGCCGGCTGCACGCCAGCCATCCTGCTAGCCCACCCACTCCCGCCAACCAGTCCCCCAGCCAGCCCGCCAAATCAGGAAATTGCTAAATGGGAAAACCAAAAAAGGCAATTTCCCCAAACCCAAATTGAGGGGTAACTGCTGCCCAAATTTGGAATCTATCAAATTTGGGAGGGGCTGACAAG
Organism: Entomophthora muscae; assembly: GCA_014839935.2. Taxonomy (NCBI): domain Eukaryota; kingdom Fungi; phylum Entomophthoromycota; class Entomophthoromycetes; order Entomophthorales; family Entomophthoraceae; genus Entomophthora; species Entomophthora muscae. Next base: position 91,868 of record QTSX02006623.1, read on the forward strand.
CTGCCCAACACAACCATTCCTGCGTTAACTGCAGGAGTTAAATTTGGATGCATGAAAACATCCAATGATACATCAAACCAATGCAAGCCCAGAAGTAATGATTCATTGCCTGCACACCACTTCCAATTCCCCTCCCAAAAGGGAATTCCAGAAACACCAAGTGTTTGGGGTTCCCTGTCTAATGTTTTGCACTATTCATGCCCCACAAGGATGATAATATATAATAAAGCCAAATCACTTTATGATAGTTTGTGCTATCATTGAGTGAAATTGCCCCTCAATAGTATCACATAAATCAATCCAAAAACTTTACCTACAAGAAGTTAAACAAGACACTAAGCTTTGTCTGCCCTTCCCCAGGATTAGAAGATGAATCATCTAATCTTCTCAGCTGTCCTCACAGCCTGCCTAGGAATTGGGGGCCACCAATATAACCACCAGCATGAGCCATTCAACAAACCACCTGGTGAGTATTACTACAAGGAGCTGGCACAGCTCAACTCCTCCAAGCAGTACTCCTGCTCCACACTGGTATTGTCCCACTCCACCCATTCTGTAGCCATAAACACCTGCATATACTACATACTCACATATTTTGCCGGTAATTTCAGACGTTATAACGTACACACCAAGGTCTTTTGATGGATGATGACAGTCTATTCCATTGTGACAGCGCTCACAGGTTTTCAAGTTGCCAACTTGTTCCCTTATTTTGCTAAAATACTCCCCCAATTGTTGGGTCTTTACAGTATGATAGCACCCCCACTGGGGCTTACATCAACGGCCTCAGGCTCAACCATGTTTGGATATCTCACCTTAATATGCCTCACATTCCTGACATCCCTCCTACTTGTCTGCTACAATTGTCTTTGCTGCTTCCAGGCTCTCCAATCTAGAGGAGAGGCCACACAACCCACCAGTACCCATCAGGTTCAGAATGTTATCTTCAGTCAACTTTCCAAATCCACAATCCATTCCTCTGATAAACAAGCAATATTTACCTTACTCTCCTTCTTGCACACCTTGTTTGAAGCAGAGCCAGCCTGCTTTACCACCAATGTCCAAAAGGTTCTTCACGTGGCAAATCAACTCACCGGTCAACAGAAAGACTGGTTTGCTACCATTGTACTAAAAGAGCCAGGGTTACGCCATGACTTTAACTCTTTCAGCCAGAAGCTGTTAGACTCAGTCAGCTCCTATGAGGATCTAAAAAATACCTGTTGGAAACTTTACTCTCTGAGACAAGGAACGTCTACCACTGCCCACTACACCAAACAGTTCTCAAAGCTCAAGGAGGCTCTTGACCTGGATAGTGATGAAGCCTGCTACTTGTATTACACAGGACTCTCACTCCAAGTCCAGGAGTTCCTTCTCCATCATAAGCTTCCAGAGACTTACAACAAGGTCATCCAAGACGTTTAAACTTGGGGAGCGCAGTATGAAAATACCCTCCCCCCAAGGCCATCCACCTCAACTCCGTTCAAGTTGAGGTTGCTGGACCACCCGCCAATGCCAAAGCCCCCCCGTCTTGGGGTGATCCCCAGACCTGGGGGGCTTTATGCTATCCAGTGAAGAGAAGGCCCGCCGTGTGGCACAAGGTCTCTGTTTGTACTGCAGTCTTACAAGTCACACAGTGATGAATTGTCCCACTGCCTGATCCAACCCTTTTAAACCTCCCTCAAATCCCCAGCCCCTTATGGCAGCTGAGGAAGGCGGTAATAAAGCAACCACTTCTCTCTACTCCACTGTTTCCATCACCTTGGCTTCCAACACCCATAAAATACACACCACGCCCTACTTGACACAGGGGCCATGGGAAATTTCATCAACCACCTCCTGGTAAAAGACTTGGCAAGCAGGTCATACCGGGAGGAACTGCCAAGCTAGCCAATGGGAGCACTCCCCCAGTATACCAGATCATGGAACCAACCACTGTGGAAATTGGGGGGATGAGGTTTGAACTAAACTTCTCCTCCTTGAAGAACCTTGCCTGCCCTGTCATACTAGGAATGCCTTGGTGGCAGGAAGCCCAATATAACATCAATTGGGACACCCATCAGGTTAACATCTCCAGTCTGGGTCAGACCAGCACGGCACCACTTGGTAGCAATTCCACGCCCACCAGCACAGTCATGCCCATATTGGTGATTCCCCACCTAGATGAGATATTGGAAGGGTACACCAACGTCTTTAGCAAAGTCCCAATGCAAGGTCACCCCAAACAAAGAGCAAGTGACCTCAGAATTGACCTTCTACCCAGTGAAACCCCAAAATGGGGAAAGGTTTACCCCACCACACATGCACAAGGTCTGGTACTAAAGGAATACATCTCTGACCTAATGGCCAAAGGACACATGAGACAATCCCAATCCTCCTGCTCATCATCAATCTTTTTTGTTAAAGGGGATGGAGGACTACACCCATGTGTGGATTACAGCCCCCTAAACACCATCACAGTCAAAGACCAATACCCTGTTCCATTGGCAGAACAGCTCACGGACAGAATAACAGGCGCCTTTTTATTTTCAAAACTGGACCTCTGTAATGCATACAACCAGGTCAGGGTTTCATAAGGAGACAAGTGGAAATAGCAGTCATAACAGTCTTTGGCCTTTACGAGTACCTGGCCATGCCCTTCAGACTCTGCAATGCACCCTCTGCCTTCCAAGCCCTGATGAACAAGATCTTCTTTGACCTCCTGGACATCTGTGTAGTGGTTTACCTAGACAACATTCTAGTGTATTCCAAGAATGAAGCCTCACACCTCTGTGACTTAAAGAAAGTCCTGGAACGCTTACGCCAGGACAAGCTATACTGAAAAAGGGAGAAATGTGAATTCCTCAAACCAGAGGTAGAATTCCAAGGGTACACAATCCAGAAAGGCAGCTTTGCCATTGCGCCATCCAAAATTGCAGCAGTAATAGAATGGCAGATCCCAGACACCCAATCAAAACTGATAGGTTTCCTAGGGTTGGCTAACTTTTGCTGTAAGTTCATTAAGAATTTTGCAGACAGCAGAACCCCTCACGTCCTTGACTGCCAAAAGTGTCCCTTACAATTGGACAGAGGAGGCACAGAAATCATTTGAGATCCTCAAAAGCGCCTTCACCACAGCCCCAGTACTCTGACGACCTGATCCTGAGCTCCAATTCTTTTTGGAGACTGACGCTTCAGAATTTGCCTTAGGCGCAGTCTTGCTTCAGGAAGGGGAGCCTGGAGTATACCACCCTGTGGCATAATTCTCTAAGAAGCTTTTAGATTGTGAACAAAACTACAATGTGTACAAAAAGGAACTCATGGCCATAGTTAAAGCTTTAAAACACTGGAGACAATACTTAGAAGGAGCCAAACACACTGTCATTGTCTGTACCAACCATAGGAACATTTTATACTTCACAGAAAAGAGGAAGATCTGCCAACAACTTGTCAGATGGGCCCTGGATTTATCCTCCTACAACTTAAGATCAGTTACATCCCAGGACACACCAACGGCGCACCAGACACCCTGAGCAGACAAGAAGACCGCAATGACAGAGACCAGTCATACAGCCACTTCAACATCCAACCAGTCCTAGACACCAATCAGTTATTAATGGCCGTCCTTGGGCCTCCCAACCACTCTCATCCTTGGAGGAGGAGGTGAAGAATGCCCAGAAGGACTCCCCCACTCATCCAAGACCTAACTGCCAAAATGAACTACGCGAAACCTAACCCCAACTACTCTATCAAAAAGGGCTTTCTTTACAGACTTAATAGATTGGTGGTACCCCCAGGAGAAATTCAGAATCAGGTCCTACAAGAGCTACATGACTCCCCACTAGGCAGTCACGGAGGAATCAAGAAAACTATGGCACATCTTCAAATCAGCTACTGGTGGCCATCCATGTTTCCCCAAGTGAAAGATTATATCTCATGATGTGTCTTGTGTATGAGGAACAAACACTCCACACAGAAGCCACAGGGGTTGCTTCAACCCCTCCTAATCCCATCCATGCCATGGGAATCTATCTCCATGGACTTCATTACAGACCTACCTCCCATTCAAGGGTTCACAGGGATTCTGGTTATTGCAGATCGCCTCAACAAAGCTGCAGAGTTCATTGCTTGCTCATCAGGAATGTAGGCCACTGCCATGGCTTGGTTATTCCTTAACCACATCTACCTCCACCATAGTCTCCCCAAAGACATTGTTTCAGACAGAGGAACCCAGTTCACTTTCAAATTCTGGGGCAAAATAATGCAACAACTCCAAGTAAAGCTCAACCTGTCAACATCCTTCCACCCTCAAACCAATGGGCAAACAGAGCAATTTACCCAGATACTGGAAACTTATGTCTGCGTCTACGTCAACACTAAGCAGGATAATTGGGTGGAACTACTACCCTTGGCCCAGTTTAGCTACAACAGTTCTTACAACTTGGGAGCCAAGATGTCCCCATTTAAGGCCAACTAAGGGTTCTCTCTGCAAGGAATCCCCACCAAAGGCTGTCTAGGGATAGTACCTCAAGCCAACAAGTACTTCCAAAACCTAAGGGATACCCAGAAACATCTATAGACTAACCTCAGAGATGTTCAACAGAATTACAAGATCCAAGCCAACAAACACCAACACACCAACCCAGAGTTTGAAGTAGGTTCCAATGTATACCTTGACACCAAGAACCTCAAGATCAATCAAGTGGGTAGAAAGCTAGGACCCCGCTGCATTGGTCCTCTCAAAGTACTCCAGCAAATCTTTGACACAACGTACAGAGTACAGCTCCCTGACTGCTCCAGTGCCCACAACGTCTTCATTGTATCCAAACTAGAGGCAGAAAGAGGAAGCCCCCACGCTCATCAGACTAAAGACAGCAACCCTCTGCCAACAATCCTACAACACACCCCAGAGTGGGAAGTGGAGGCCATATTAGGATATAGGAAAGTTTACAACCAGGTCCAGTACCTAGTTTCATGGGTAGGTTACCCACCGGAATCAAACTCATGGGAACCAGTAAATAATCTTGCCAACGCTCCTGACCTTATTTCCCAGTACCGCCAACGGACAGGTCTGCCAAAAAGGGAAGGAGAAGTGACTGTCAGCAATATTCCTGACAACACCTTGGTTCAGGAAGATATTTTATTTGCAATTGGACTCAATAAGCAAAATAAAATATTGCATCAGTTCCCCCTTATTGATGAGACTGCCGCAAAAAAGCCAGGCCGTTAAATTAAATTAAAAAATTATGATTTTGAATCCAACAGGTTTTATACCCCGGCCACCAGCTGTCCACAGGCCACACGCCAGCCACCCTGTCAGCCCCTGCCCACCCACTCCTGCCAGCCAGTCCCCCAGCCAGCCCACCAAATGGGGAAACCAAAAAAAGACAATTTTTCCAACCCCAAATGGAGGGGGGACTGCTGCCCAAATTTGGAATCTATCAAATTTGGGAGGGGCTGACAAGCTGCTCAACCCACCCATTCCTGCATTAACTGCAGAAGTCAAAATTGGATGCATGAAAGCATCCAATGATGCACACCACTTCCAATTCCCCTCCCAAAAGGGAATTCCAGACAACACTAAGTGTTTGGGTTCCCTGTCCAGTGTTTTACTCTATTCATGCCCCACAAGGATGATAGTATATAATAAAGCCAAATCACTTGATGATAGTTTGTGCTATCATTGAGTGAAATTAAACCTCAATAGTATCACATAAATCAATCAGAACTTTACCCTACAAGAAAATTAAAAGACACTAAGCTTTTTCTGCCCTTTCCCAGGATCAGAAGATGAATCATCTAATCTTCTCAGCTGTTCTCACAGCCTGCCTAGGGATTGGGGGCCACCAATACAATCACCATCATGGGCCATACAATAAACCACCTGGAAAGTACATCTACAAGGAGCCAGCACAGCTAAACTCCTCCAAGCAGTACTCCTGGCTCACACTGGTATTGTCCCACTCCACCCAGTCTGTAGCTATATAGCCTGCATATACTACATACTCACGTATTTTGCTGGTAATTTTGGACGTTATAACGTACACACCAAGGTCTTTCAATGGATGGTGAAGTTCTATCCCATTGTGACAGCACTCACAGGTTTCCAAGTTGCCAACTTGGTCCCTTATTTTGCTAAAACACTCCCCCAATTGTTGGGTCTTTATATTTACACTCATGATAGGAAAATACTTAGGCAAGGAAGAGAGAACCTTAAATTTGCTATCAACATTGCAGATGTTGTGGGCCAACAGAGTGTCCCAGGGGCCAGCAGGAGCATGGCAGAAGCCATGGAAGTAATTGGGTTGGGGCTTTGAATCATTCCCTGATGAACTGGAAGAGGGAAGTTTGGTGGTGGTGGGGAAGCAGAAGGGGGCTTGTTGTGGTGCTCCTCATGTGCAGGAGACTTATCCTTGGGTGGGGTCTTTTTGCCTTGCCGCCACTTCTTGGTTGGCTCCTTGTCAGAAGCCAAGTTGTAGAAACTGTGATATGTAAGGGAACCATCAGATTCCTCTCCCCCAGTGGAGTGAGAAGGGCTCTTCTCAGGAGAGGGCTCAGGGGAGGGCTTTGGGGATGGTTTTGGAGTGGCCTTCTTTGATGAGACAGGCTTCTTCTTGGTGGGTTTGGTTGGCTTTGAAGGACGCTTGGTTTCTTTGGGCTGCTTAGAGGTGTTTTTTTCCTAAAATAATAAGTAAAAGAGTTTAAAATAAATCAATTTATGTGAAAAACAAACAAAACAACTTAAAAAGCATAATATATAAAATTAAATCTTAGATGGTTTTTATTGGCATTTAAAAGTTAAAAAATACTTGTATAGTTTTTAATTTATTATAGTTTTAAATAAAAAATTAAAAGTTAAGAGAAATATGCAAAAGTATTATATTTAGATATAGATTTTATTTTAAAAGTTAAAAAAATATGAAAGAGATAAGTTAAAAATACAACAAATCAAAAAATGAGAAGTTTTTATTATGTAAAACATAAAGTTTTATATGTGAGAACTGAAAACGTTGACATTATGAGTGACAATTAGTAAAAAATGCTGAATTCTCACTGTCAATTAGAAAAATTGTAGACATTATTATTGACAACATTGTCACTGTCAACATTTTTTTGAAAATTTACTATTTTTTTTCATAGTACACTTAATTACATTTACACAGGCTAGCAAAAATTAACCGTTTTCTGTGTATTTTTGTTCACATATAAAAATTAAAATAACCATATGAAAATAAGTCAAGAAATTATCAAAGTTCTTTGTTTCTTTATTAAAAATTATATTTGGGTAGTGTTAATATGATATTTTACTTTTGTGTATATGTGAAGTTGTTAAGAAAGTTGTCTTCAGTATTGAAAAGGGTAAAGTGTCAACAACATCACTTACAACATTCTTTATATGAGGTGACATTAATTTAAGCTTAATTGCACCGCTCTAATTTGCTTAACTCCACCCCAGCAGATGATCACAAGCAAATAAACGGTATTTCCTTGTGTGACATTATTTTTAATAATAAATTCTATAGTAAATTACATAGTAACTCACGCTTAAATTATTGGATTGCCATTAGCCACCAATCCACTTAATATATTAAAGACAGAATAAGTGCCACATATATATTTATAACATGAACTTTTCAACAATCTGCTGTATGCACAATGTCTTTTTCAATATAATAATTCAATAAAAAAATTTTAAATGTGCACTTATTTTTTTTACTGTAGATGTTTCAGTTTTAGTATTAAAAATAAGTTTGGCTTAAAAAGTGTTGACATTGACACTTTTATGTTGTGAAAACAAATAAAAAATAAACTAATTTTTATTAGTAAAAGTAAAGGAAAAATTTGGTTAAATTGAGTTTTTTATTAAGGTTAATATTAAATTGTGTTGAGATGGCCACAATTTTGTTGTGTTTTCTGGGTACGCACCCCTGAACACTTTAAAAAAGAATTAAGCTAGTGCAACTAGCAAAAAACATAGGAGATTTAGAGTTTTGGGTCAACAGTGACCATGTTGACACTTTGTCAACATGGGCGCTGTTGCCTTGGGAGGCCTCTAAGAGTGAATTTGCATCAGAAAAGTTCAAATTTGGGGACCATTTTTAAAGGGAAAAATGAGAATGTTTTAAATATAAAAGTAGTCAATATTTTTACATGGAATTGTAGAAAACTCTCAAATTATATACCATCAAAATTATTTATGTTTTTTGTTATGTAAAAATTAAAATTTTATTAGTAGCACAAGTATGCAAAACTGTGAGTTTTGACTGAAACCTTGCAAGTGAAATGGTGTTTTCAAGATGACGCAATTGAGATGCTGTAGCTCAAAAATATAGTGATTTTAACCATTTTTATATTAAATTAAGAAATCTACGGTGGAGCTACTTCAACTGAGCCAAAGAGTAAAACTTTAATATCTTTAAAACTAGCTTATATAACTGAGGTTAAAAAGTACCCTGTTGTTTAGAGGAGATCAATATATATATGCAAAGTTTCAGGCGGTTTCTTACATTTTTATTTAAGTGAGATTTGGCGCTGAATTGTAATTTTTAAAAGTGGAAATAGTCAATTTGTGATGACGTCCTCTTTATAGCGTTCTATGACACTATATGTTAAAACAGGTTAATTCTTAGTGCCACATTGGTGGGCGCCACTCCTATTGGACACCTAGAAGCTTAGTAGATTTTGTAATGGGTGCATTTTGCACAATGGAAATACCCTCATTACTAAATAAAATCACTATTAAAACATTGTATTGTTGAAACCCAAATAGCAAAGTTCATACTATGATAAGGAAAAGGCTAGCATATGAAACATGGTTTTTTGAATGGCTGTATTATAGGGGGTAGTACTATAAAAGCTGTGCTAATTTAGGTTGATTTATTATAGGGAGTCTTAAATTAATACCATAATTCATTCCCATTTAAAAAGGAAAAGGCTTGGATTTATCACATAAACATATGATTGTATAGACAAAAAACAAAGATAGCGCTGCCACACCATTTTAGTAAAAGCTAAGGCACCGCAGCGCCAACTGGTAGAAGTACTAGGCGCTGCAGTGCCAACTATTAAAAACTCCAAGCGTCACTCTGCAAATATTTTAGTTGCTGCGGCACTGTTTTACAGTGGGTTGGATTTTGTCATTACAATTATAAATCCACTACTAATCCAAAACATTTTTTTATTATCCTATTGAGACTAGTGCTTAGAAATATGATTAATAATTAGATTAACATTTTTGGGATTTAAAAATTACCCTGCAGCAGCGCTTGATGTAAAAGTAAGGTGGCGCCTTGGCATCCAAAATATTTGCAAGGCAGCGCCGCGGCGCCTGGAGTTTTTTTTGGGTGACACAGTGGCGCTTTATGTATGATAGAGACTGCGCAGCAGCGCATGTCATTGGGTATTCTGCAGTGATGATCCAAAATCTACTGCCAATTGAATATATATAAATTTTATATTATCAATTTATAGCAATGAGGTTGCAGTAATTCTATTCTGTGAGCTCTGTCATGATTAAATCATTGATTTTATACTGCTAATTTATGGAGTTAGCTGCTGTAATCCTAATCTGTGGGCTCTGTCATAATTAGCATCATTGCTTGGTCAAATTTCTAACATATCCCCCCACTTGACCAAACACTACTTTCTTTCTTCATCAGATGAATCCCAACTCCAGTAGCAACAGCAACAACAATATGAGTCAAGCCTAAAACGCAATGATGGCTTCAATGGACAAAGCAGAGCATAACAGCTTTCAAAAATACAGCGCCCAGTACATATTGGTTTCTTGAATCAACTTCATGCTAGTGACTCCCAGTTTTGCAAACAGGACTGCACGGCTACTGTGGCTGGCTCTGAGCGTAGTACTGCGCCAAACTCTAGTGCTGGGGATTTCCCTGATGAGGACTCCATGTTTGAGGAGCCTCTTCCTGTCAGCAGTGCGCCCATGGGGTCCCTGCCCACCAGTCCACAAAGTGTGTCCTAGGTCATAGCCAGGGACCAGCTGGAAGGGGTTGTCATTCTCTAGTAAGGGAAAATGTATCTCAGAAATATTTATAGGGGTCAAAATGGGCTTTTATTCACTCTCAGAAGGAAGATCCCCTTAGAAACCTTCTGTTATATGGCCCAGGGGATCAGGGAAACAATATGTATTTGCCAATAATTGGAGTCCTCCAACAATATCTTAGACTCCTTGTACTTGGTCTTGGACTCATTTACCTTATTTTTAGACTTCTGCTCCTTAGAATTAGACTCCTGTCCTGTGCTTAAGATACAACTCCTTATTTCAAGCTCCAGCTCCTTAATCTTGAGCTTCTGCTTCTGCTTCTTCATCTTAGGCTACAGCTCTCTGTACAGCTCTGGTGGCCTTGGTATTCAACTTGATCCAGTCTAACCAAGCTCCTGCTGGCAATCAAAAGGCTTCCAAAAACCTTTTGGCAGAAACTCAAAAGACCCAAAAAAGACCCTGTAACTTTCCAGTTAGCCCCTTCTTATAGTGTCTTTTTCCCAATGGTTCCGCCTTCAAAATGGCTTTCGTTAAAAGCTTAAACCATTTCTGCCAACTTTTTCCAATAATAACTTAAGCTTACAAACTTACTTTCTTAAAAGCTTAAAGTATTAATTCACTATTTTCTTGTTTATAATTTAAGCTTTTGGCTTCCAAACAATCATATCCATCAGGAAACATGCCAGAACTCAACCAATAAATGCAGAGCACAAATCTGGACCATCTCTGAAGTTCCACCGCAATCCAACTAGGAAGTCAATTTTACTGCTCAAACCCTCAAAGCAACAACTCTTTGCGGACCAAATTGTCAATTGGTTCACTATTACATCACCAGTCTTCCCTGCATTCAACCTAAAATAATTTAAATAGTATAATATTATTTAAATTTTTATTTTTGGACCTCTTCAATGTTTCCCCCATATATTTACAAATATAGTAAAATCCAAGGAGAACATCCCACTTCATCTATCCTTGGCAAATCAATTTGGCAAAATATCCACTCATTTCTCTGACCACCAGCTCTTCATCATCATCTTCTGGTTCTTCAGCCAGCTCTTCAACTACATCTTCCAGCTCTTCAGCTTAACCAGAAAAAAGTCCATCTTAGTTCACAGAACAGCTCCTTTTCAGTCTTTAAACATCCTATCAGTCCTCTGGCTACTCCTTTATCATGACCAGCTACTCCTGCATCATGATCTTTGAGCCCTTCCACTTATCCTCACTAGGAACCATCTTGGTTCCAAACTTCAACATGAACCAAAAGTCCCTCAACTAGTTTTCACTGTGATTATATAGTCCTTCTTACTGGTCTTCTCTGCTGATCCCATACAATGAACTGCCTTGGTTCTTTATCTTAGTCCCTGTTACCAGAACCTGTAGACCCAGGCATGAGTCTACATTGAACTGGCGTTTGACTGGGCCCTTGCAAGTGGCAATCCACTTATACCATCTAACCATAGATCAATAAAGTCTATGCCGCTATCTTTATTCACCCAGGTGATTAAGTCTGGGCTTTCATTTGCAAAGTGATCAGCTTTACTTCCCAGAGGCCTGATCACACCAAGTTCTTCAGCTGCTTCCTCAAGCAACTGCCTTGGTGACACCTCTGAGAAAATCCATGCCCTCCAATGCTGACTCTGGGTTCTCCCCAAAGCTCCCATAGGGGCATAGACGAGGACATCCTACCAGTCTGTTAGATAGGATGCTTGCTCACAGACCTCCTGTAAGCATATCAGGGTATGTAGAGCTCTCAAAGCTCCTCCTCTCCCTGGCATCTCACTCTACCTGCCAGGGGTCTAAAACTTATAGCACTGGCAGCCAAGTTATCTATCATGCTGGCACAGCTTCATATCCTGGCAGCCCGCATTATTCACCAGGGTCTAAACAACATCCAGCCTGAGCAGCACACACTACTCACCAGGATGGACCACTCCCCACCCCAAGCAGCTAAAGTTCCCTGCTGAGCTATCTAATTCTTTACCCCTATCAGCCACAGTTCCCTGCTGGGTGAGGAACTCTAGCCCACAGCAGCCAATATCTCCTGCTGGTTGGGGACAACATCTACCCCTAGTAGTCTTTTTCACCTACTAGCCAGGATTCACCTTCCCTAGTAGCCATAATTCCCTACTAGGCCTCTACCTGCAACAAAAAACCAAAATTTTACTTGGCCAACATTAGCCCTGCCTGCAAACCACCAAACATGTGGACCATCACAGCGCGCCCCCCAGTGGAAATTCTTCTGGTACTCAGCACCCCTTACTTTGACGCCTTCCCTCTACTGGCGCGCCTCCCCCTACCCCGTCTGTCATGCTCTGTGCCTCCAAAACCTGACAATGTGGTGGTGGACTACCCTGACCTTCTTATCAAGTTTGGGATCTGCCACCATGAGGAGACAATGTACAGCTTTGTACAGGCACTGCATTTTGATGAGGATGTGATGACCCCAATTTGGGCAGGGTAGTTATACCACGGCTGGTACAATGCCTTCTGTTTGGCTGCTGAGGTGTGTCTAGGACTGCAGTCAGCTACCTTAGCCCCCAGTGAGATCTCTGCCCAACAAACTCATACTATTGACATCTGCAATGAGTATAGTGACACTGTAGCTTGGGTTTGGGCTCTAGAGCTTGCGGCAGATCCCAGCTTTCATCAGACCTTGGACTTGCCCGTCTAAGCCAGCACCAACTGAAGCTTCTCTGCCACATTCAAGGCATTTCTTCAGGAAGTTGATACTGGCAATGCTTATTTGTATTTTCCTTTGGCTTCTGCAACTTGTCAGTTTGTGTGGTATCATCCTGAGAGTTGCCAGCCTAGCCATCCTGGGTACGCTGGTTGTTGCTTGGAGCATTACTGCTCCCTGGCTTATCAGCCCTGTTTCCCTTACATCTATCATATTCCTACATGAAAGATGTGTTGATGGACTGCTTCATTATAGGTGCTGTGTTCTTCACTTGTGGTGGCTGGGGACGGTTGGTGCTAGTCAGTCAAATCTGCCTTTCCCTTTGCAACTGGTTATCAATGTCCCTCAACTCCCAGTTGGACTAGGCCCAAATGTTGGTAACATTGGCCCACGTTGCCAGCGCCTGGGCAACAACTGCTATATAATCCCCACCCATGAGCGCCCAGTAATCAACATTCAGTGCCCTTCCAAGCATCCCTGTGGGGTTTCTGTCCACCAGTCTCCAGAGTGTGTACTGGGTCATAGCTAGGGACCAGCTGGAAGGAGTTATCATTCTCTAGTAAGGGAAAATGTATCTCAGAAATATGTATAGGTGTTGAAATAGGCTTTTATTCACTCTCAAAAACAAGATCCCCTTAGAAGCCTTCTGACATATGGCCTGGGGGTTAGGTAAGCAATATAGATTTGCCAATACTTGGAGTCCTCCAACAATATCTTATACACCTTTTACTTGGTCTTGGACTCCTGCACCTTAGTTTTGGACTTCTGCTCCTTAAACTTGGACTCCTGCGCTGCGCTTAGGATCCAACTCCTTATCTCAAGCTCCTTAATCTTGAGCTTCTGCTTCTTTATCTTAGGCTCCAGCTCTCTTTACAGCTCAAGTGGCCTTGTTATTTTTCTTGTATCAGTCCAACCAAGCTCCTGCTGGCAATCAAAAGGCTTCCAAAAACATTTTGGCAGAAACTTAAAAGACCCTGTAACTTTCCAGTCAGCCTCCTTCTTATAGTGTCCTTTTCCCAACAGTTCTGCCTTCAAAATGGCTTTCTTCAAAAGCTTAAACCATTGCTGCTAACTTTTTCTTATAATAACTTAAGCTTATATAATTACTTTCCCAAAAGCTTAAAGTATTAATTCACTGTTTTCTTGCTTATACTTTAAGCTTTTGGTTTCTAACCAATCATATTCATCAGGAAACCTTCCAGAACTCAACCAATGAATGCAGAGCGCAAAACTAGACCATTTCTGAAGTTCCACCGGGATCCAACTAGGAAATCAATTCCACTGCTCAAACTGCTCAAATTGACAACTCTTTGTGCACCAAAGTGTTAACTGGTCCACTATTCTGGCATCATTCCACTCAATCAGCTTCCAATAAATCTACAGTTCAAACACTGCAACTTATTTCTTCTTTTCCTTTCTTTTATTTATATGATAATTAATTCCATCTTTATATTTTATCTTTTAGTGGCATTAATGAGGAGCTCCTTTTGGGGAAGCTTCAGATATATAATTGAAAAAAAGAGAAGTATATTTTATTGGATAATACTTTATACTTATATAGATTTGGCTGTGGTGGGGATTTAGTTGGATCAACCCTAGGGGTTGGTCATGTGCAGGATGGGTTTGAGCCACTGGATACTTGGACAGTCATGTGATATTGCTTGGTTGCCATTTCTGGTATGTCAAACTGCATATTGGAAGGGCACCAAACCAGGAAATGAGTGGATGTTAAGTGTGTTGGAGGTGGCCAGAATACCTGTACATCCAGATCTTTGACCCCCCTTAAGGGGTTACTCTGGTACATCAGGAGGGGGCTTTGTCTTGAGGGCTGCTGCCTGATGTTCCTGGAGTTGTTTGCTAGTTGGTACCAGTCAGGTCAAGTGTTCTCCTTTGCTAAGGCAGAGACAGGTTCTGTGGTATTTCTTGACAACAGGGTTTTTGGCACCTTGGAATTTCACTAGATAGATGTTTTGCTCTGGTCTGTACTTGATGATTCTTCCTGGTCCTCTTTGTACTGAGTCTAGCTTCTTTATGTTTCCAGCTAGGACCCAGACAGGGGAGTTGATGGGAAGTGGTTCCTTGGTAGATGTTACCTTTTATGTTTTGAGCCTTTTTATTTCTGCTATTTTGGCTTTGAGGTGTATGTGTTGTAGAGTTGGTACTTGTTCTACTGTGGGGGGTTTCCCCAGGGGATCTTTATGTATGGTTGCTTGTTGCAGGTAACTATCTTTGGCTTGTATCTGTATGTTAGTTCAACCGGTGAGTAGCCTGTCCCTTAATTGGTACAACCCCAGGATACTAGTAATGCATGTTTCACATAGAGTAGCCATGTGTCTTTGGCTTTGCCATCCATTATTTTCTCCAGGGTTCTGATAAGGCTGCCGTTCAGGCGTTCCACTCTGCTGTTGACCTGTGGTCTGTGGGGTGAGGCTGTGAAATGTTTAATGTTTTTATATTTTAAGTTTTTGTTTACTATGTGACCTGATAACTCTCTTGCTCCATCAGTTATGATGTAGTCTGGAGTGCTGTAGTTGGCTATGATTGCTTTGTTAATGAATTGGTTTATTGTTTCTGCTTTGTGGCTCTTTGTTGCCCAGCAGATGGGCCAGCGTGTAGCAAAGTCAATGGCTACAATTAAGAAACATTGATTTGTCTTATTTTCTAGGAAGGGGCCCACTACGTCCAGTCCCCAAACCTTGAATGGTTCAGGGTTGGGTACTGGGTTGATTGTTGGCTGGGGGCCTTTGTGCTGGAGTATTTCTTGCACACTGTGCACTTTTTCAGAGCATCAATTAAATCCTGTTTGAGATTGGGCCACCATACTATCTCTTTTAATGTGAGGTATAGGTTGTTAGCCTTTGTATGTCCTAGTAGGCAGTGATGTCTTAGTATGGTATCAACTCTTTGTGCAAGTGGGATGTAAGGGACATGTTTGTTGTTAATTATTTGGTATGCAGTGCCATTTGATACATGGAAATATTTTTTGTTCCTTACTAATGTATTGTGGGTTAGCTGATGTGTTGAGAGGTCCTTCCCTTTGATTTTATACTCAGTATTATATAGGTTTGGCCAGTCAGAGTCCAAGTGGTCAGGGTGATCCTCTCTTGGCTGACATAGCCTAGAGAGGGCATTAGCTGTGACCAGCTCTGCCCCCTTTTTGTATTAGATGTCCAAATTGAGCTGCTCCAGCAGGGAAATACATTTGGCTTGTTGCTGTGCAAGTGTGTTCTGAGTTTTAAAGTAGATTAAGGATTTATGGTCAGTTAGTACTCAGACGTTTAAATGTCCTTCTAGATAAAAATTCATTTATTGCATGTGTGATATATTGCTAGCAATCCCCTTTGTGCGTTGGGTACCTCTGCTCAGTTTTGGTTAGTTTTCTACTTTTGTAACATACTGGCAGGAAGTCTTGCTGCCCTGGCTGATGGATATGTAGGACTGCGCCAATGGTGGTGTCACTGGCATCTGACTCGAGCTTGTAGAACCCGTTGTTATTAGGGTATTGCAAGGTTGGTGCTTCAATCAAAGCTTGTTTTAATAGTTGGAAATTCTTGTTGCATTCTGGTGTCCAAATGAATTTCTTTTTGGCACTACCCTTGGTTAACATTGATTGGTGTGGTGAGTTTTCCGCAGTCTTTGATGTATTTCCTTAGGTAAGCTACCATTCTGTTGCAACCAAGTTTCCTGACTTGCCTGCTAACGTATCTTACAGTACACATGGGGCACTCAATGAGCCGCCCCTTGATGTATCTAACAACATGGACTAATCTGATGGCAATGTCAAATGGCGGGTACTTCATCCTAATTAAGAGCGCTAACAATTTGACCTGCTGATCTCTGCACAAGTTATTCCTTGGCTTCAAACCTTACATGGAACTTACCACTATGCCACCCCCTTGTGGTCCTGTGGCTTTCCCATATAGTATATTAATCACATTATTCTACAATAAATGATACCTTATTCTATTCATTCTTGTCCTTTCTATTGGACTGCTGTCTTCCCCAGTCAAAATACTGAATCCTCATTGGTTCAGTTGCAACAGTGATAGCAGCGGTATGTTCACAACCTACCTAAAACAAAATCCCCCCAAGAAAGGACAGAGTACTGGCCATATGGCTACTCCCCACCAAGAAACTTTCCTGCCAATCCCCAAGGGGGACATCCCTGACGGGTGTGTTATCTATCAAGACCAGCTAATCCTCACAAGCATGTACAACCAACTCTGTCTCAGGCAGCGTGACACCAGCATCACCCCTCCCCAGTTGGACCTGTCACAACACATGCTCATCCTTCAGCTGGAATCCTTTGTGGGTGGCGTTGAAGGGGCCCACATTTTCAGTTGGCTCCAATCTACCCAAATCCGCCTCTGTATCTATCAGGTTCCCAAGCCCATGTGGGTTGCCACTGTGTCTGGCCGCCTCATGTGGCCTGCCGCTGTGTGGTTCACCAACTGGGCCAGCCAGGAACTTGATGTTACCTGGGCAGCATTCCAAGATGCCGCAAAGTCCCGCTATAGCAAACCCTTCTCCCCCATTGTAGTGGGAACTCCTCTTCTAGCAATCAAACAAACTGGTTCTGTTCCTGAGTACCTTGCTGCCTGGCAACAAGCTCTTGCTGCTGCCCCCAAAGCCATGACTGACAGAAAAGCAATGCTACTTACCCTCATCATCAATGGGTTAAAACCCCATATCTGCAAGAGGGTCCCCATAGGTTTTTGTACCTCCATTGATGATTGCTACAAGGCCATCATGGAGACAAACAATCAGGATTCAATGGGCTTTTGCTGTACCAGTGACGCCCCATCCCAATCTTGTGCAACACCTGGCAGTGGCCACAATCAAGTGGGCTGCTGCCAGCCCCGTCAGCAGGATAATGGGACTAAACGTCCCCACAAGGGGGAGCTCCAGCTAGCACAGATTGAGGATCAGGGAAAAGCCTGGGGGTTGTAGCAACAAGAGGCCCTACAACCCCACTTGACCCTTCCTCTCAACCCCTGCTTGAAAAGAACACCTGTAACTACAACATCCACAAAGTCAAAGCCCTTGATGTCTTCCAGGTCCACAGTGACAACCCCGTACTGCAAGTGAGTCAATCTTCAAATAAAATCACCCTCTTAGCCTACCCCTTCTGTTTCCGTGGGAACACCCACAAATTACTGGTAGATACCGGGGCCAATCACACAATGGTGGACCAGGTGTTTGCTGACTCTCAACAACTAGATCAGGTGCCTAGCAGGTTCAAGGCAGTACACGTAGCTGATTCCCGCAGAGTTGCCATTACCCATGAGACAGTACCCTTTTCTGTGAGAATGGGGAACATCCAGGTTAAGCTTTCTGGGCAATCATGGCAGAGCTCAGCCACAACGTAATTGCTGGCCTCAACTGGCTTTGACACAACTGTCCCTACATTGACTGGGATACATCTGTTATCACTCTCAATAGAAATGGGGTGGGTTTTCAGATTTACCCCATGGAAATGAGCAAGCTACACCACAATACTGTGTTTGCTAGGATAACAGAGACAGGCTTGTACAACTTCAAGGGGGGAAAACTAGACTTCAACCAATGTTCAGTTGAAGTTATCTGTGCTGAACCATCTGCAGTCCCCCCTTGACTGTTTCACCCCCACCAGCACTTGCCGCACTCCTCAAGGAGTATAAGGACGTCTTCAGTAAAACACTGGACCAACTACCTCCTCCCCAAAAAAAAATTCAGCATGCTGTCCAACTCCAAGGATTGTTACCTAAAGCACAACCATTATATTGTCTTACACCAAAAGAAGATGAGACTCTCCACCAGCACCTCGTAGACGCGCTTGATAAGGGCTTCATTTGCCCCTTGCTCTCTCCATACGGGGCAGCTGTCTTCTTTGTAGCCAAGAAGGACGGGTCCCTTTGCCTGGTTACAGACTACTGCGCCCTCAATGAGGTGATGGTCAAGAATAAGTACCCCTGCCGTTGATTGACAACCTGTTTGATACACTTGCAGGTTCAAAGATCTTTAGCAAGATTGATCTCACTGAAGGGTACAAACAGGTCTGCATTGCACCAGGGAATGAGGCAAAACCTGCCTTCTGCACGCGCTACGGGTTGTTTGAGTGTCAGGTCATTAACTTTGGAATGACCAACGCTCCTTCCACCTTTGCCATGTTGATGAACAAAGCATTTGAGGAACCGATTGGGAAATGTGTGGTTGTGTACCTTGAATACATTATTTTCTTCAGTAAAGACCAAACCATGCACCTCCAACACCTCTGTGCTGTCCTTGACACCCTTTGAAAAACCAGCTAAAAGCTAAACCCTCCAAATCCAAGTTCCTCAAGTTGGAGCTGCTATTCCTTGGGCACACCATCTCTGCCCAAGGGATAAAGCCCAACCCTGCCAAAATCAAGGCAATCACCAGCATGCCGCCCCCACTGATGTGGGCCAGGTGCAGACATTCTTAGACATGGTTGCCTACATATGCAAGTTCATTCCTAATTGCGAGGAACTAATTGCACCTCTCTGAACTCCTCAACACTAAACAGCGCTTCCATTGGACCCCTGCCAGAGATCAAGCCTTCAAGACATTGAAGGAAAGACTCACAACAGCACCAGTACTGCAGTTTCCCAATTGAAACTGCCAGTACAAACTCGAGACTGATACCTCTGACAGGGCCATAGGGTGCGTGTTAAGGGTAGAAACAGACAATGGTGTTTTTCTCCCCGTGGCGTATGAGTCCAGGAAACTTACCAGCTCAGAACAACACTATCCCATCCATAATAAGGAGTTGGCAGCAATTGTGCACTGCGTTGAGAAGTGGTTCTGTTACCTGAAAGGTGCTACCTTCCCACCCTGCGTCCTGATGGACCATAAGTCACTCCAGTATTTCAACACACAGTCCCACTTGACAGGCCGCCAAGCAGGCTGGGTTGAGAGTCTATCCCCTTACTAGTTGCGCATCAAGTACAAACCTGGGAAGAATCTTGTCACAGATGACGCCCTCTCCTGACTCTATGTAGTGTTCATCCCTGGGGACAATGGTTTGTACCCAGATTAGCCCATGCTGTATCTCTGCCCAGAGGCAACTTGCTACAAAAGCCTTAACTTGGTAACCATCTCCAAATTGAAGGACAATGAAAGTCAGTTTACCACCAATGCTGGCAACATCTGCCGCCAGGCCAAGACAGATGAGAAGACACCTTATTTCCCACCACACAACAAGGTGACACAATACTGCACTACCACCAAACCCTGGGTCACATCAGAGGGTGTAACCTCTTCAAGATCATGAAACAAAAGGTTTGGTGGTCATGCATGCGTCAAGACATCTTGAATCTCCTTGAAAAGTGTGTGCTGTGCAAAAAGAATACGTCCAAACCTGCACCCCCAAGTCTGTCCTGCCCATCAAAGCAATGGAACCCTTTGAGCAGTGGGCTCTTGACATTGTGGGACCACTCCCCAAAGTCAGACTGGGGAAGAAGTACATTATCACTGCCATTGACTACTTTACCTGCTGACCAGTGGCCTGGGCAACAACTAACCACACCGCCACCACCATCACCTGCTTCATTGGTAAGGAAATTGTGGCCTGCTTTGGGCAACCCAAACATCTCATCACATATGATGGTCCTAAACTTTTTGGGCATGTCATGAAGGTGTACTGCGCCAAGAACGCACTCCAACATATAGTTATGACCCCCTACCATCTGCAAGCCAATGGGCGCGTAGAGCGGTTAAATGGCTCACTGGTCCAATTGATTGCCAAGCTCTCACAAGAGCACCCCAACACCGCATGGACTAAACACCTGACTACTGCCCTACTTATCCTACAAGCAAGAATCAACAGAGGCACAGGGTTCAGCCCCAGCACGCTGGCCTTTGGGACGCCTGACAGTCTGACAGGAGTTGCACAGGGAAAATTATGATCCAGAGTCCCCAAAAAACCTCCCCTAGTGACAACCCCGTCCCTAGACCAATGGCGTGCCAAAGCCCGGGAAGTTGAACACAGAAGAATTAAAGGAGGGACAAGGCACCTTGAAGCCAGGTACGCTGTAGGCAACCCCGTCTACACCCTCAACCCCAATTCTGCCAAGTTGGAACCCAACCATCTAGGACCCTTCAAGATAGCCGCTGTCTATGACAATCATACCTATTAACTTGAGGATGCCCAGGGAAACACCAAAAAGCTTCACCATGATTGCTTGCGCCCCTGCTGCGCCATCCCCACACAAAGGCTGTTTGTGTGGACCTTCCCAAACCTTCTGCAGACTCCAGTTCTGGTGTCTGATGACAAGCAGGGGGCAAGGGGGGTGTTTCAACCAAGTTTCCTGACTCACCTGCTAATATATCTTACAATACACAGGGGGCGCTCAATGAGCCGCCCCTTGACGTATCTAACAACATGGATCAATCTGATGGCAATATCAAACTGCAGGCATTTCCTCCTAATTAGGAGTGCTACTAATTCAACCTGCTGATCCCTGCATAAGTTATTCCTCAGCTTCAAACCTTACATGGAACACACCACTATGCCACCCCCTTGTGGCCTTGTGGCTTTCCCCATATAGTATCTTAATCACAATATTCTACAATAAACAATACCTTATTCTTATTATTCCTGTCCTTTCTATTGGACTGTTGTCTTCCCCAATTCCAAATACTGAATCCTAATTGGTTCAGTTGCAACACAGTCATGTGATATTGCTTGGTTGCCATTTCCTTTATGTCAAACTGTATATTGGAAGGGCACCAAATTGGGCAATGACTGGATGTTAAGTGGGTTGGCGGTAGACAGAATACTTGTACATCCAGATCCTTAATAACATTAATTAATTCTTTTACTGCTTCTTTCTTATAAACATCTACATTTCCCAGAGTCCAAAACAAGCATCCTAGCTCCTTTATCCACTTCTGCCTGTCCTTCTTAGCCAACTTTCAGTTCCTCAGCATGATCTTCTGGTTCTTCAACCCTTTTCAGTCATCCAACAGCTCAGACCAGTTCTTCAGCTCCTCCTGCATCATGATCTTCCACTCCTTCAGTTAATCCTGCATCATTATCAGCTAATCCTTCACTATTCCTGTATCATGATCATCTAGTCCTTCATCAATCCTGCAATATGTTCAGCTACTCCTGTATCATGATCTTTCAATCCTCTAGCTGCTCTTGCACCATGATCAGCTAATCCTATGTCATGATCTTTTAGTCCTTCAGCTTATTCTCACTAGGAACCATCTTGGTTCCGCCTGCACAATGAACCATTCTGGTTCCAAACTTCAACATGAGCCAATAGTCCCTCAACTAGTTTTCACTGTTCATACAGTCTTTCTTACTAGTCTTCTCTGCTGATCCCATACTATGAACCACCTTGGTTCTCAATCTCAGTCCCTGTTACCAGAACCTGTAGACACAGTCATGAGTCTACATTGAACTGGCGTTTGACTGGGCCCTTGCAAGTGACAATCCACTTAGACCATCTAACCATAGATCAATAAAGTCTATGCCGCTATCTTTATTCACCCAGGTGATTAAGTCTGGGCTTTCATTTGCAAAGTGATCAGCTTTACTTCCCAGAGGCCTGATCACACCAAGTTCTTCAGCTGCTTCCTCAAGCAACTTCCTTGGTGACACCTCTGAGAAAATCCATGCTCTCCAATGCTCACTCTGGGTCCTCCCCAAAGCTCCCATAGGGGCATAGACAAGGACACCCTACCAGTCTGTTAGGTAGGATGCTTGCTCACAGACCTCCTGTAAGCATATCAGGGTATGTAGAGCTCTCAAAGCTCTTCCTCTCCCTGGCATCCCTTTACCTGCCAGGGGTCTAAAACTTAAAACCCTGGCAGCCAAGTCATCTATCATGCTGGCACACTTTCCTATCCTGGCAGCCCGCATTATCCACCAGGGTCTAAACAACATCCAGCCTGAGCAGCACACACTACCCACCAGGATGGACCACTCCCCACCCCAAGCAGCTAAAGTTCCCTGCTGGATGAGGAACTCTAGCCCACAGCAGCCAATATCTCCTGCTGGTTGGGGACAACATCTACCCCTAGTAGTCTTTTTCACCTACTAGCTAGGCCTTACCTTCCCTAGTAGCCATTATTCCCTACTAGGACTCTACCTGCAACAAACCACCAAACTTTTACTTGGCCAACATTAGCCCCGCCTGCAAACCACCAAACATGTAGATCATCACAATCCCTGCCCTGCTAACCATCAAGCCTCTCCTCCTGTCATGTCTTCCACTCAGCAGCGTGGAGGCGCCCGCAACACAAGGGACCAATCCCACTGAGCCTGCTGATCCTTGGAATAAACTTTCTTTACATATCCTCTTTTTTATTATTTCTATTATTTTTTAGTTCTTATTTTTTATTATATCAAGCTTTTAATTATTGTAGGTATCTTCTAAATTTAGTGCTTATAGAAATATTATTGATTAGTGGAGTTTGTATGTTGGGGATTTAAATCTTGCACTGCTGCAGCGCTAAATATAAAAGTAAGGTGCTGCCACAGCATAAAAGATGTTTGCAAGGCAGCGCTGCGGCGCCCAAAACTTTTACAAGTTGGCGCTGTGGCGCTTTTTGGTTGGTTAAGGCGGTGCAGCAGCATTTAAAGATGAGTAGTTCTGCAGTTGAATTCACTAAGTTTTGGTAACCTTATTTTGATAACAGACTTTTTATTTTGATTTGAGATAGCTTTTTTGTGATGCAGTTTTTTGAGATGCTGTATTAGAAACCAATATGTAAAAAAACCATTTAATAATTTTTATTAAGTTTTTTTATTTTGCTGATAAAAACCTGATGCCATCTCAAACCTTTTTTGAGATGGCGTTTTTGAGATGGTGTATTGCATCAAATTGTTTGGGTTTAGAGCTTTATTGGGGGTGTGAGCAGCAGAATTCCAGGACTTGTTGTTGAAATAAGCTAGCAATTTTGATTTCCAAAGCGTATGTTGACATGGCTACTGTGATATATAGATTGTGGCAGCTTGAGTATGAGAGCACTGTGGTGCTATTAACCAGAAGGATTTTTTCCTGTGGAGCTGCCATTTCATATGTGGCAGCAAAAACAACTGCATCCTGAATAATGTTCTCTATTGAGCTGTACCCAGGGGCAACTTTTTCCATCTAATAAATGGCAATTTCATTCAGCATTATTATTACACCAGACAGGTTGTGTGCTTCTGCTTTAATTCCCATCATTACAACAATACCTAGGTAAACAATTAAGTAAATTCTCTGCCCCGCAAACAGGGCTGAGAACTCACAAAATTCATTGTATACGGTATTTATTTTATTTTTAGGTGACATGGTAGTAAAGATTTTTTCCATGGTTGGCGGTATTCCAGTCTTGTTGAAGCACTAGGAGGTTCCAAAGTCTCCAAGGATGCCCACAATGGTGAACAGGACGGCAGACAAACTTTTGATAAGGTTGGTTATTTTTTCTTTTAAATTTTTTAGGATGTGGTATAATGTGTATTTGGTTGTGAAACAGAAATGGACTTCTTTTTTCCTCTCTCCATTTTGAGTGGGTTTTGATATGGCATGGTTTTGACAAAGTCCCAGAAAAGAAGGACAAAGAGCTTGCAGAATTTTGGGGGCAGAACGTACTGGTTGAGGTGGAGCTTAGGGGCTGGGACCAAAGCCTAGACCTGTCATTCAGTGTCATCTTGCTTTGGTTGGAGTACTTTAAGTTTTTCTGACTTCATAGGGTAATTTTTTTCTAATTTTTAATTATCTTGGAGCTAACAGCTGGCGTCAGGACCAGCTGATTCCCTATGTGGAGGATGTAGTTGCTGTAAAAGGTTTGGGATATGTAGCATTTTAGGTATTGGCATACTATTCATTTGTTTTCTTCTATAAATAAAAAAGTTAGTATAAACTTTTTATTTAATAATATTTATTTTTTATCTTCTTCTACATCTTTACCTATTTCCCCCTTGAAAGGTGCTGCTTCACAGGATTGTCACTAGCTGGTTGCTGGTCTTCTTTTGGTTTCTGTTTTTTTAGTTGCTCAAACATCTTGGGATCCTTTGACCACGCCTCTGCAGTTGCAAACCCCTGTGGCTTGAACTGTAGGTTGGCAAGAACATATTTTTGTAAATTAAGGAGCCTGGTTGCAAGTTTGTTGGTTGTATTTATTATCTTGCTCTTCACGGCCTTCACAGTAAACTTGTTCAGTTTGTCACCTTCTAACACAACTTCCTTGAGCATATCCTTCATCTTTTGATTGAGCTCCTTGATTTTAGCCACCACTGCATTCAACTCCTTGATCATTGCCTCCAATTCCAACATAATTCCTTGTTCTTATCCCAACCCCTTTTATACCAATAAAAATATCCCAATAAACTATATCTATTCTATTGTATCTAATTGAAATTATTAAATTCATCTGATTTTAATTATGAATTTTTTGTTAGCTTTAAGTAATACTATTCATTTGATATT
The DNA here is from genome assembly GCA_014839935.2 of Entomophthora muscae. Lineage (NCBI taxonomy): Eukaryota > Fungi > Entomophthoromycota > Entomophthoromycetes > Entomophthorales > Entomophthoraceae > Entomophthora > Entomophthora muscae. Next base: position 116,952 of record QTSX02006623.1, read on the forward strand.
AATATTATGTATATTGTTTGTATATACCAACCTATTCTTAATATCATGAACAACATTTTTTGTTCATGTAAATTTTTTTCTAAGTAAAAGATGATTTGTTCTCAAATCAGTATGCCAATTTCAACAGAAAGTACACATTTATTACCGTAAATTCAGAACCTAAACGTAAAAATGCAGGATTGTAAAATCCTTGCCCAAATTTCAAATCACTTTTGCAGGCAACTCAGCTGAGTGAAAAATAAAACATTTAATAAAATCAATCATTTGATTTGACTTTTTTATTTATTTAAATTTTAAAATTTTGATTCCTTTAAGCAGATAAATCAACTAACTAAAGACAAAACACATCAAACAAATGCAGGATACATGAAGCAAACATGTGGGATTCTAATGTACAGTAGTTTTAAAATCTATGGTGACAAACAAAATGAATTCAGATTTAAGCAAAATTGAAATGAACCCAAATCTATTTTAAATCAATATAAATTCATTTAGTTTTAATTTTGTTTAAATCTGAGTTCATTTTTTTAAATCTGGATTGTTTTTGTTTGTTGTCATAGATTTTAAAACTACTGTATGACTTGGTATTTCCTGTATGTCTAAAAAATCATAAACAACATGTAAAAATTAACAAATCTAAAATTGTGGGATTGTCAAATCCAAGAACTTAAATTTTAAATCAAAAATGAGGTGAATTTGATATAAACATAATTTATGGGTGTCTCAAAAAGGATATCAAAGGATATAGAAAAGGATTTGTGCTAATTCTTTTAGGAATTATAAGTATTCTCAAAAATAATTTTGACTCCATTTTAGGATGGCTAAAATTTAGATCCTACAGTAGTTTTAGAAGCTATGGCAACAACCAAAAATACTTCAAACTTAAACAAAATGGTTTCAGATTTAAACAAAATACAACTATCAGGTTAAAATATACACTCTGTTAGCAGGGGTTAATGGGCAAAATGAGTCAACACAGCAAAGAAGTGCTCACGTGCAAAGCAAAACTATTCAAAATATAATCCAAAATACATGGATTCACAAACAAAATGGTGTGAGTTGACTTTTGGTGTACATATGTTTACTATGTGAATTGGTGACAGAATACACCCAAGCGTGGTGTGTCAAAACTCAATCCAAAAACAAAACACAATAGCAAATCAACATGTAAACAAAATCACTCAAATGTTGTGTGCAATGAACTGTAATCAAGAATGATACCAAGGTATCTCAAATAAGACACAAGATCTGAAACATGGATTTTAAAATATTGTGTTGGGTGCTTAATTTGGCGTAAAATCTAGGAAAATGGGAGGAAACTATTTTGGGTATTCTAAAATGGACTTTGAAAAACCAAAAACAACTAATTAAAAAATCTATAATTGGGATATTGGGTGGTAAAAATATTAATTGAATATCCATATTCAGATAAAAGCAAAAATTAAAATTAGGGAGTAACTTAATTGAATTTTATTTAGTATTTTATTAAATTGTAAAATGAAAGAAACACAATCACAGAGTATCAATGCACCCGTTGTGTGCCGCAGTTGCAATTGCCCCTTCAGGTCAAAAAACAGAGTTAGTGCAACACAAATACCTACTCAGGAAGGAGACAGGAGAGGAGAGTTTGATAGTGACGCTGTACTGACACAGCTGGTTCAAGGAGCACAAGCTGCTAGGGTGCAGAGCATAAACCCTTGGGTCCCCAAGCTGACCTGGAAGCCCACCAAAGTTACCTTCACCAAGAAAGTTAGAAACAAGGAGGTATAACTTACTTCATATGTGTTTGACGTTGTGTACCAGCAAGAGTTTGTCACATCAGCTATGCTGGAGAAGGTGAATCCTGTACTTGATACTAGCTGTGAGCCCTACGTCAGTGATGGCAATCAGGAAGAGGAAAAGAAGCCTGAGTTCTTCAGAACTGATGAGGGACAGTTGGTGCTAAAAAAGTTGCAGCCTTCTACAACAAGGTACCCATGCCTTGCAAGCCAGTCCCCAAGCAAGATCTCAATTCAACTACTCCCACTAAGCCCGCTCAGAAGCGCATCCCAGATATTAAACGCATCATCCTGCTTAAGCTAATGTGTGAATCTGATGACTACAAGGCAGCCGCGGCCATTGTTGGAGTGGATCCCAAGTACACCAGCAAGACCTTCCAAAAGTTCATCAATACTGGCCAAGTCCTTGCCGCAGAGAAATCCTTACGCATTTCTACCATACTCACCAAGGAGCACAAATGGGTAATCTGCCAGTGGATAACCCGGGACTGCCATCTTGAACTGGAAAATATACAGGCCATGGTCAAATCTACTTTTGGGGTTGGGGCCTCAATTTCCTTTTACTACCATCTGGTAAAGGAATGTGTTTTTCCTGGAAAAAGCTTGGGGTATCCCCATACAATTGTAATAGCTCAGCCAATGTTGAGACCTGGAAAAAATACGCAGAGGCGTACACTGCCCTCAAAGCCAAGGGAACAGTAAAATTCTACTACATTGACAAAACAGCATTTGCCTCGTCAATGTGCAATGGGTATGGGTATGTCCCCAAAGGCTCAAATGATGGGATGGCTTAGCATGCTGCAGTCCACGCCACAGTCTATTCAATGGTGGCTCTCCTCAGTCCAAAGGGGGTCAAGCTGTACCAAATGATATTGGGCTCTCAAAATAGCTGTACCTTTCTATCATTCCTCCAATTGGTCCAGGAGCACCTGAGGCGCACAAGCCCGGGCTTCACTAATGTCATTGTGCTGGACAATGTTGGTCTCTATAAGGTGTCTGATATTCTTGAGGAATTCCTGATGATTGACACTAGCATTGCAGTGGGCCCCCAGCAATTGACCACAGCAAATTTGCGCCTTCTCTTCCTCCCTGCCTATTTGCCCTTCCTAAATCCCATTGAGGAAGTATTTGGGTGACTCAAGCAAGTCATCAAGCAAGGAACCCCAACTGGGACTGAGGACCTGTTTGATTTTCTGCAGGCCGGGATCCACACCCTCCCAGCTGAGACTGTGGCCAAATTCTATGGCCACACTGATTTGTCCATCCCTGCCTGCCTTGCCAAACAGCCAATCAATTAAAGGCTTAGTGTGTCCAACTTTTTTATATTCTCTAATCTACTATTTAAGATTTATTATTTAACATTTTATAGTTAGAAGCTTCTAAGCCCACAATCACATTTGGCAAGACCATTAAAGGATGTAAGTTATTTATTTTATTTTATATTTTTTATTATGCCATCTGAGGTTATCCCAAACACTCAATACTGGATTATGTGGATATATTTATATCACTTTTGTCAAATAAATATAAAAATCAAGTTAAAAAAATTAAATGTAAAATGTACAAATTAGAATTTATTTTATTAACATATAATTTTATGCTTTTATGAAAACTGTTTCCGCAATATATTTTGCAAATCTTGTTTGCTAAAACAAGAATTAAAAAATTATTTATAATGAAAATAATCTAGAGTATAAAGATTTTTATTGAATAGAGAAAAAATTAAGAGCACCAATAATGGGTTTGACGGTATGTACCCATCCCGCAATAGAGGTGGCGCACAACCTCCACTGCCACACTGTGGACAGTGGATAAACCCTGGTTAAAATACTCCCGCCTGCTGGTGAAAGGGAGTACAGTCAAGTGGGAGTGAAGCAGCAGCTTCTCTGGTGGGGCTGCAAACCCAAAGATGCCAGCCAGGACCAGGGCGTCCTGGATAACATGGTCCACTGAGTTGTATCCGGGGGACCTTATTCCCATCCAGGGAGAGCCTGGCCTTGTTGATCCCAAGGAGGACCCCTTCCAGGTCCTCTACAGACGCGGCCATCCCAAAGTAAAAGAGAAACCCCAGGTACACAACAAGGTGAAGCCTTTGCTGGGCAAAGGCTTCTGTAAACTCACAGAGCTTATTATACATGGTACTAATCTTCTTCTTGTGCTTTGTCTTGGAAAACTGAGCTCCATTGACAGAGGAACTCCCGTCTTGTTGGCACTCCAGGCCAGCCTGAAGTCAGCAAGGAGGATTTTGGTCTTCTTCACAGCTGTTGCATCTGCAACAGCCAGTTTTCCTACCACGCGCTCAAAGTTCTCCAATAGGTAAGATATTGTGTACTCCACCGGGAAGCAGAAGCAAGCAGCTGCATGTGCCCAGCCCATCTCTGGTATATTCTTGAATGGGAGCTTCTCCAGGACGTCCCAAATAAGCTCAATGGAGTTTACATAGTAAACTCCACTGAGGACCACTGGGTCAAGGCAGACCAGTTGGGCATCCTTGTAGGTAGTAACTTCCCACTCAGATGCCCCCTTGGCATGTGTAAGTTCTGCCAATGCCTCCTGCAACATTGGAAAGAACCCGTGGACCCTGTTTTTGAGCTCCTGCAAGAAAGGGGGGACAGATAGAGTTGTTTTACCACGTGAGTGGCAAAATTTGAATAGAACATGGGTGGGATAAAAGGAACCAGGACCCGGCAGAGTTCACCATCAATGTTCTCTAAAAAAGGTAAGTATTTTGAAGTTGTTATGTATTTATTTTTAGGTTACCTTGGCAGGTTTCCTCCTTGCCTGCGGCTTCAGAAGGCTTTGCCATTCTTGGCGCAAGTAAATGTGCTGGCAATTCAGTGTCCACAGTTTGTGCGTGCTTTGCAGGTTTGAGATGTTCATACATCTCAGGGTTGTCAACCCAGATGGACGGCGCAGAGAGGGCAAAGTACTTGAATCAAAGGCCTTCCACAATGTACTTCAAGACATTTAAAAGCTGTTCAATTGTTGTTAGGGGTGCCTGGAATCTTGGCCATGAGTGCCTTGGCAGACACCTTTTCAATTTTGTCCCCTGTAAGAATGGCAGCCTTCACTTTTGCCTTGACCTTGCGGCCAAAATCTTTGATTTTGGCAATTGCTGAGTCAAGGTCTTTGAGTAGTTTTTCAAGTTCTCTCATATGATTTTTTACTAACCTTTCCATATGTTTTTATAGCTTTTGACCCAATAAAATCTTTTTTATTCTGATACTTTTGCTTCTTTGTTGATTCCTGTTTGTTTTTCCATTTGCTACACTATCCCATCTTTTTAACCATTAAGTATATGTTTTACGCTCATCTCAATATATGTTGTTTGCTATGTGTTGGCATTTTTTACTTAATTGCTATATTATTTTTAGCGCTTTGCTCTCCCCCTTGTGAAAATATTAACAATAATTTGGTGATCAGCTAAATTGTTGTTAATATTTTCACAAGGGGCTGTGTTTGGGTACTAAAAATAACTGTGTTCTGGATCTAGATACACGGCATAGTAAATATATGATTTTATATAAATAAGCTGAACATAAAGAATAAAACCAACTATAAACAAAGAGAACATGAACAATCAAAATTCAAAAAAAGATAATATGAATAGAAAATGTTTGGCAACAGAGGGCTTATTGGGGCAGGGAAGAGTGATGCCTAGTAGGCAGAATAGCGCAGGAAGGAAGACATAGAGGCAGTGCTGGCCTGGGGGTCTGGGATTGGGTAGGTGGGGCTGGAAGGTGGGGGGTGGCGGGGGTAGGGGTAGGGGTAGGGGTAGAAGGATTGCGCGTGATAGCCACCATATAGCGCTTGTTATATTCCTTGTCTGTCATTGGCTGGATGGGCTGGTAGGTGGCTGTGGCACAGGGTGGGAGGTGCTTATCTTTGTGTGATTGGTTGCCCATGTTCACATGGAAGACAATTTGAGCAAACAAGTCAGCCACCATTTGGTGACCAAAGAGAGAATTGTGGTCAAGGACCCCAAGATAGAGGTTGTTGAAAGCCTGAGGACGGCGCTCCTGTAGTGTGGATCCAATGTTAAAGAAGAAAACATCAGCCAGATGGATGTCTGCATGGCTGGTGGGGTAGACTAAGGCCTGGTGCCCACGTCCCTGGATGGCCTTGAGGGCGGTGGAGCTTCCCTCCATCTGGTGACTCAAGAAACCCTGGTATTTGGCATTTGAGCCATTCCAGGAGTTGAGTAATCCACCAAGGATATGGCTGTACTTGTAGCCATCAGTGAAATCAGGGTTTGTCTGATAGTAGACAAAACCCTTGGCTTAAACAGCCAGAAACACACCAATAAATGTCTTCTTCTTGACCTTCTCCCTCCCTTTTTGGGTGGTGGCTCTTCCTTGGGCGCCAAAATTGTCAAAAGCTATGGATAGCTTATAGTAAGAGATGAAAATGATGTCATCTGAAAAACTTATCAGGCATTGGACCAGGGTTGACTCAATTTCAATATCATATGGGTAATCCTCAGTGCCATCCCATTGGTTGCCGGCAAAATTGGTATGAACCCATATGGAAGCCATCTTTCCGTGCATCCAGAGCTGCACCATGCGCTTGGAGATCAATATGTTATGGTGCGCAAGTGTTTGCAGACCTGGGTTAGGGGAAGCTTGGGGTCCTGCTGCAAGAGATCAAGCATAATTGGGTAGGCCTTGGTTATCTGGGACTTGAGGGCCTTCTTTGGCTTCTTGGCTGTCCTGATCAGATTCCCCTTATTCATTAAGTTATTGAATTCCTGCATTATTCTGGCTCAGGTGAATTGCAACTGGGTGGCAATCTGGTCCCATGACAGACCCTGTAGGTTTAGTGCCACAATTTCCTGGAGAATTTGGGCAGTGATGATCTATTGTTTGGGGCGCTGGGCTGTGGGAGCTGAAGCCTAATTGGCTGAGGGGGGCAAGTTGGCTAGCAGCAGTAAGATGTTCCAAATCAAGGTTGCCATCCTGATTGGCTGGTTGGCAGGCAGCTTGTGTGGGGGTGGGTACAGGAGCAGGGGCAGATCTAGACACTGTGTGACTACTGAACAAGTCAAAGCCATAGGGGTTGGTGGGCAGGTACAGGTCAGCTTCCTCATTACCCGCCTCAAAGGCTTGGGTATAAACAGGTGCCTCCACACTCTGAGCCTTGTCTCCATTGAAGCTAGCTTGGCTGCTGGCGCCGTTGAATATGTTGCTGTTGAAAACTATATTGAAAAAAACCTAGGATAAAATCACTAAAAGTAGAAATTTTAAAATTTAATGATTTAATTTTATTGTAATCTTGAGTCCATATTTGGAAGGTTCTCAAAACCATTTCATACAAATCAGGAGCCATTAAAATGAATTAAATGCCTCTGTTCCTAAATTGGATAGCTGTTGATTAGCTGTTTAATTGATAGTTTTTTATTTTAGGCTGTTCATACTACATATCTTGTGTGAGTTCATTTTGTTTTGTGCTTGTAGAATCCTGCTTCTAGATTGCTCCAATTTTGTTTCTTTTCAGTCCTTCTGTTGGTGCCTCATATGAATCCTGATTGGATTATAATATACTCCGGAATAGCATCCATCCATCTCACTTGTTGTGTCAGTTCATTTTGTTTGTGGTTTGAACTACACCGCTTGATGTTTGATATAATTTTGTATAATGGGCTAGTGAAATTTTGTTTTTTGTTTGACAGTTCCTTTATTAACTGAATTTTTTTAAATTAATTGAATCCTGAATATTGTGCAGCTTGAATTTTGTTTAAATCTGAAACCATTTTGTTTAAATCTGAAGTATTTTTGGTTATTGCCATAGCTTCTAAAACTAGTGTACTATTTATTAACTTAATATATTTAATAATAAATAGAATTATATATTACAATATATTTTTACCAAGTTGATTTTGATTTGTTGAAGATAACATGCTTGTATTTAATTAGATAGTTTCACCTCCAGCTGCCTTGGTAATAGGAAATCAAGTTGCCTTCCTGAGGCCAGCTGTGATTGCAGAGGCAACTTGATTTCCTATTGCCAAGGCAACTGGGGGTGAAACTATCCAATTAAATGCAAGCATGTTATCTTCAAAAAATGAAAAATCATCATAACAAGGAAAAAAGCAACTTGATAAAAATAGATTGTGATATATAATTCTATTTTATTATTAGTGTTTTCTAAAATCAACTGTAATCAAGCATCATTAATACCAATACATAAACACAGATTGTTACAGTGGCAGGCCCTTATATAAGTCACAATAACAAGTAAAAAAATACAGTTAATATGTATAAAAAATATTGAAGTCCACAAGTGGCAATGTTTAAATTAATAAGCTAAAATTATAGTATAGTAATCTGGTGTTTTTTTCCTTTGAAGTTTTTCCTTTCCCACCTCTTGTTCCTTCTTGAACAGAATATTTGTTAGCCCCTGGATACGCTGGGGACCAAAAAACTTTTAAAAATTCTGCTTCATCAGGAGGATGGCTCATATAGCATTAAATGGGTTTGTGATTGCTATATTAGTGATTTGGAGTGTATAATATTGTATCATTTCCAGGTTTAGACTCTTTTACACTTCAATCAGTTTTCATGTCTAAACATGATTGTCAAAATTGAATTTTTTATTTTATTCTATCTAGAGTGGAGCTTCTTGATTTGGATTGATTTGTCCTAGTTTCTTACTGTACATTCAATTTGGATTCCAAATCCTGCAATTATTATTTGAGTTTACTAGTGGCATTCAAAAGTGATTTTAAATTCAGTTCTTGTATTTGACAATCCTGCAATTCCAAAAAAACATAGTAAACTTAATGAAACTGGTTAATGGATTAAAACACTTCAAATCTGATTCCAGTTAATTCATTTTATCCATTTGAAATATGCAGCTAACTTGAAATTTGCAAAATGTCTATGATTTCCCACATTTTTGAATATTCAAATACAAATACAAAGAATTCAATTTAATTAAAAAAGGCATTCTGCAAATGAGATTCAAAATTTGGACCAAGAATTTGAAAATCTCGCATTTCTATGTTTAGGTTCTGAATTTACAGTAGCATAATTATAGGCTTACATTTTTAATTATTAGACTCTGTCACAGTTGGGATACTGGAGTATGGGTGCTGTGGCAGCAACAGTGCTCATGGCAACACTTTGTTGATATGGGTTCTACCACCAGAAAGACATATTCTACCAACTAGTTTTTAGTCAATTGAGATTAATTATATTTTTCTTTGCTTTTGGATGTGCAAAACCACTCTTGTTTTGTGGTGCAAGCATGCCATTTATGGATCTTATCTTTCCAGGGCCAGGCTTGATTTTGTCTTTAACTGATGATATGCTTAGGAAGGGCAGTTCTGTGGAGAAGAACTCACATTTGGATGGTTTGTACACTATTTAATTATCTTGCAATGTGGTAAGTGTGACATAAATTGACAGATAATAAGAAGCTGTCTCCAAGTGGTGGGGAATAACCACCCAAATCCACATGGAGTTAATGATTAACCACCAACGCAGCTTCAGATACCGTTTTGTGAGATTTCTAAATGAGAAACTAGGGTTAAGTAAAATAATTAACCCTAACCAAAAGAGCCCAATATCAATGGCCTGCAAGAGAATCAGAGTGTATTCAGCATAAAATTCAGGACATTGAGATAGCACCAGAGTTTCAGTTTTAAAGGTAGGAGGAAAAACTCCAAGATTGGCAGGTATTGAATTAACATTTGGCGGAGGCAACAACAAAGTACCAATAGCAGGCCCCCATCTTCCCGTAATAATCTGGCTGAGGATTAAATTGTAGGGAATGTAGCGCAAAAGGCCAACTACAGGATGCATTTGAATAAAAAAATTAGACCAAGGGATATTTTAATTTTATTGAGTAAAATTTGGGAGGACTCAACTCTTAAGAGTTGAAACAGTGAAAATTATTTGATATATATCAAAATTCAACTAAGCAATACCACCTGGATCCTTGGCTTCTAATCCTTCCACATTGTCAAGTGAGTAACTGTTCCAGTTTTCAAAGAACCCTTGAGTGACCAACTTCTGATGAGTTTTCTGATAAATAAGATCATATCAGGTGGCCCTCAAATTACGTCAATTTATCAACGTCAGCTTACAAGGAGAATTTGGACTTAACTGGCAAACTGGAGCAGCTGTAAACCATTTTCAATCAACTTTTTGATTTAAATCTGTTGGACTGGTCAATTTTATTAAAGGTTTTCTGGCTTTTTTAGCCTTCTTACTTGGCCAAATAATTCCTGGTATTATGGAATTTAATGTGACAGTAAATACCATACAGATGTATTTATAGTATTTTTCCTTGCTAGGGCTATGGATAATTATGTCATCTAAGTAAAATATGACATACTTCCCCATATGCTCCTTGAACACTTCATTCATGAATTTCACAAAGGTACTGGGAGCTTTTTTCATACCAAAGTTGGGGACTACACATTCAAATGAGCTGTATTTGGTTCTTAATGCTGCCTTTGACATGTCTTCAGGCTTAACACAGATTTGATAGCATTCTGCTGTTAAGTCAATTGTTATGAAGGACTGGGATCCTCCTAAAGTATCAAAGAGGCTATCAATCAGGGGCAGAAAATACCTGTTATTAATTGTGACTTCATTGAGTGCTATGTAGTTGGTAACAAGATGCAACCCTCCATCTTTCTTTGCCACAAAGGAAACCGCTGCACCAAAGGGGAACTTGGAAAGTCAAATGAGCCTCTTTGTCACAA
>QTSX02006624.1:0-126595 GCA_014839935.2 Entomophthora muscae
TGCAAAAGCGGAAAGGGTAAGACGTCAATTTATTGGGATGTCTGGCAATGGTGTATAGTACCAGGTCTTCTGAGGGCACTTGGATCATTGAGAATTGGTCCATGTCCTTGGGTTGGTGTCTATTGTTGGGAAAGTCAGGAGTTGCGTGGGGAGAGCTTGGCTTGCTTAGTGCTCTCCCCGGGCTTTCCCCACATCTTGGTTGCCTTGGGTGGCAGTGACACGGAAATGGGTACAATTTGACTGGCCGTTATTTCCATTCCCATTCCCATTTGAACCCGTGGGTTTGTGGTTATTGTTGTTGCCGTTGCCTCCAGGGGATGGTTGAGAGGAGCGCCCGCTTGGATGGGAGTCCTTGGGCCTTTCTTGTTTCCCAGTCTGTGCCTTGTGCAGAGCGTTGGATGTTTGCTCCGCTTTTTCTGCTTCACGGTACAGGCTTTGCAGGTTGGTAACCTGGGTCAGGTTCACATGTCTCATCACGTGCAACTTGAGAGCGTTGTAGTACATGAGGTGTGTTGCTGGTATGTCAAAAGCCATTCAGATGGGGCACGGAGACAGAGTTCCTCATAGGCGCGGGTAGTTCTTTAACCGTACCTGTCTGGGTCAGGTTCTTTACTTGGCGTATGATCATGAGCACCATATCCTTAAGCACAAATCTTGCCAAGAAGTCCTGTTTGAAGGTGTCCCAGTTCTTGTCAGTGTGCTCTTTGTGCCACTTGTCACACCAGGTGCCAGCATCATGGGTCAAGCAAATGGAAATCTCTGCAATCCAAAATTGTTGCAGGCATTCCATCTGAGTCAGCTTGCTTTGGGCAGACTGGATCCATGTGGCAGTGTTGTTTTTTGGCCCCTGCAAAGGGCTCCAAGGAGGCGCTGCAAAGTCTTTGTGCAACTTAGGTGGGCATGGTGGTTTTGTCAGCTGGTTGTGGCATCAAGGAAAGTGCCTGAAAGAACCCTTGGGAGGACAGGGCGTTGAAGGCGGGTAGCAGGATCACCGTGTTTTGGTAGAGGACAAAACCATCAGGTATCTTGGTAGCAGGGGTATACAGAGTCCAGTTGGGCAGGAGGCCAGACATGATTCTGTCAAGCATTTGTTGGCCGCAGCGTGTGCGGGCAACAGGCAGAATTTTTCAAGATAAGGTAGGATGGAGAACCTACCTGTGCTACCAATGTTGTAACTGTGCTGTTTTAGCAGAGTTACACAGGGAAAAATATTTAGAAGATAGATAATAATCTTTATTACAAGATAGTGATTATATGGCTATTGTGAATCAATGGATAGCAGGAACATGATTGGTGATCACACAGCTGGATGGAAGAGGGGGTGGCTTGATCCTGCTAATGAGTCAAGCGCCAAATTGAGGTATCCACCGTGAAGGATCATCCTCTGTTCATGTTGTTGGATTTGGTAATTTGAGTTGACTTCCTAGTCTGGCTTTGGGTGACTGGATAATTGGATTGCGGGTCACAAACCCACTTGGTTGGAACCTTGCTGGCAGGTTGAGCCTGCGGTTTTGACAGCATCCGCTTGGCAAGGACTAGAGAGACCAAAACTATAGGTTGTGAAAGAAAGTGAAACATGAGGCCACCAAGATTGTTCAAAGACAAGTACAATCATCTGACTTCCTACCTGGTTCCTATGACCCCGCCTCTGACTCCACAACCCAACTGCCTAATAGAACCTGCCACCACTAGGACAACATCCACCCAGCTGTTTGAAGTACTCTACATTACTCTGCCAGGCTGGTGGGATCCATGGTGCCCAACTCTGGCCCTTGGTCCTTATTGGGTGGTCCTTATCTTACGTTATCAAGTTAGCACCCATCCTATGGTGGGCATTACCCACTGGCCCAGTAATACCCCATCCTGAGTCATCCAATGCCTCTTTTCCTACGCCTGGCTTCCTTACAGAGACATATAAAATGTAAGTTTGCCTCTGCTAAAGCAGATGAGAATAAGGATGTGACAGAAGGACAGGATGCAGGGAGGCCTATGGCCAAACCCAGGATGCAGCTATCTAATCAATGGCTGACATGAGATTAAACATCATACATCTACTATTTTAAGAGGCTTTCAAAAGGGATAAGAAGCACCAAGCATCAGGCAGGGTGAGTGTAAGGGCCAGCAAAGGTAAAGCAAACCCGCGTCTGCGCTCAGCAAGCGGCCACATTGGGCGGCCACAAAAGCTCTCCAGGGGAATCAAACCCCTCCCAAGCCACCAGGGAAAAAAGAGGTCAGGCTGTTGCTCTGGAATATTTAGGTCAGGAGCAATTAGCCCCTGTGAGAATTGGGGAGCAGGTTAAAAGGAAATAAAACCAAGCTCTCAATCATAACAAAATTTGTGGTTTCAGCAGCAATCAAAAAGGTTGTCACCAACAATTCCTGGGAGGCCAAAGGGGGAGAAAGGAATCAACTGAACACCAAAAGCAACAGAAAACACCAAATGGCCAGATTAGACTAACAAATTCCAAACTTTATTAGAGTAGAGAATGATGAAACAAGGTCTTTTAAAACTCTTGCATTCATTTAAGGGATGGGATAGGATTGAGGTGGTAGATTGAATATCACAAACCAATTGACCAATGATATGGGCAGATAAAAATGCATTTCTTGAGGCAGGAAGATCTTGAAATTTTTTGAATGGACATAGTCAAAAGGAAAGTCAAACCAACTAACATCAGGAATATGCTTTTGGATGCAATTACCACTGTTCCTGGCCGCTCTTGCACATGATATTTAACCAGAGGTGTCTCTTGGGTGGGTTAGGTGGGGGCATCTTCAGAATAATTCCAGAATATTAAATTGATGGCCTTTCTTGGGCTTTTTCAGCAACCTTTTAGATAAAATATTCAAACATAATTTGGGTAGAATTTCCTAAGCATTTGGCAGGAGTTGAAGTGGAGGTCTAAGGGGGAGGCATAATTTTACAGCCCCAGCAAAAATTATGACCAGGGCCAGCCAATCAACTGGCCCAGGGGGGCTAGCAGCCCCTAACAGCTTGGAAGTCATAGCCAAATGCATTGGTTGGGTACTGGAGCAAATCCAGTACCAACTAGAATTGCTCCAGTCCTCAACCAGCATTTCAAATGCTGTGTTGGTTTCTGTTTTTGGTCTGGCTTCCTCTTCTGTGGTTCCTACTGTTTCTGTTTCTGGCTCCACCACACCACACCATCTGTTTCTGCTCCCACAGCTGTAAAGTTCTGATGGCCTCTGCTAGCTCTGGGCAGGGATATATTCCCCAGAGCCACAAAAAAGGTGGGCCACCTGCAGGCACAACCTCTCCTCAATCTGGAGGACCTTGCCCACACTGTGGATGAGCATTTTGTGCTGGCTTTTACCGCCAAAATTTCTCACTCTTTCCTGGAGTCCCCTCCCACTACAGAGGAGACATTAATACAGTTAGATTGTTTACTTTCCTGGTGTTTTCCTGCCTTAAAACAATTGTTAGGACAACAGAAAAATGTGGGGCCCATTTTACTGGGTTTGCCTAACTTGCGGCCCAGAAAATTTGGGGATGAAATTCCACAATTAGTGGAATCCCAGTCAAACAATTCCTCTGGCCTGGGGTCCCTTGGCCTGAAGAAAGTGGTTCTGGGGGCATTCTGGATTTGACATTGAAGGCAAGTATCAGTGGTAATGTTGTTCCTGAGTCCCTGGAATGTACTTAGCCAACCAGGAGGTTGGCCCCTGCACCTGGGCATGTTGCTCCTATTTTCTTGGGACCAGGCCATGGGTAGATTAGGCTGACACTTATAACAGGTGCTCCCTTTGTTGCTTCCTGAAACTTCCTCCTATAACGCCCCTGGTATAATTACCCCTCCCATGCATATAATGGAAGCAGGGGACATCAGGTCCCTTGCTTACCAATTCTGATTATTGAATAAAAAACCCTGATTTTGAAAATTTATTTTTATTTTGTAGTTGATTTGATAACACAGATTATTGTCCTGACTTCTTGTAAGGGATTTTATCCCTTTCACAAGCAGTACATTAAACTCTGAGTCAATTGGTAGACACAGTGATACAGAAATTTCATTTTAAATGCAAAAATATGAACTAACAATAATAATGGATTAATTAAATTAATTGATTTGAAAACACATTTGAAATTGATTAAAAAATGCACTATTAAGAGTGAAAACAAAAACAAAAGCTCAAACCAAGATGGTAGTATAAATTCTACTTCAAAATTAAAAATCCAGGCAACAGATGAAGGATCCAACAACAACAACAAAAGAGCATTTGAAATTAGCTCTGAAACTCCCAAATTAGCCAATCAAATAAAAATTAAATGCTTAAATCCATACCAACAATATTCAGGGGAACCACCTAGCCAATCACTTGATGCATAGAAACCAAGCCAGAGAAGTAGCACTCCTCCAGGCCCAAAGCACTATCTCAAACATAGTACAGAAGAATACTGCAATTCAATAATCCAACTCACCTCTTCTTGCATTGCAGGCTTCAGGCTGCTGCAGATCTGCAAAGCAATACTTTCCAACCTACTCTTGCAGAATCACCTGGTAACCACTATTTTCCCTCCTCCACTTGACTTCAGTATTTAAGCTGAATAATTCCCTCCAAGCAAATTGCTCCAACAATTTATATTCCTATCTTCATTTCAATAAATCTATATTCTCAAAACCCTCTGAATTTTGATTAGTAGATACCCAGGATTCCCTACCCCACATGAAGCTCATATTTATAATCTGGGCTTTGTGTTGGTTAATTGGGCTTGGCAAGGCTAATGTGAACTTTGAAATTCCTGAACCAACCCCTACCAATAAATCAGAAGACTCCATCTGGTATTGTTTTGGACCACGCCGCCATCATGTCTCATACATTGAAACTGCTTGATTTTCCCCTATTATTCATCTCAAGCCCCCCGGTTGGTTTTGGGGTACACCAGCGTCTATTATCTCTTAAAACACTTCACTCCCTTCCTGGGGAGATTCCGCTTATTTGGTCACCTCTTGCACATGTTAATGATAGGGATCCCAGTAGGGTCCACTCTAGTCAAATTCAACTTGGGAGCTCTCCTTCACTCCATTGGAGAGAGACTACCCAATGAGTGGATCCCTGACACTTCTGCCATTGTTTGCTCCTCCCACTTTACTTTGGTCTGCCTGCCTGTCTGCCCATGTTTTTTTGTTGATATCTAATCTGAGAGGATCCAAACTTGGGTTAAACCCTTGGAAGCATCCTAGTTCTTGCAGCCCATCTGCCCAAAGGGGTTTGATCAAACTTATTCTGAAAAATGTTGTCTCCTTTACTTAAGTCACTTATGATGACTATGGTATCCATCTTTATTTTGTTATGGACCACAACCCCAGGCATTTGGAATATACTTTCCTTGGCTACACAAAATTATGTTTTCAATCCTGGCCTACTCTCTAATCCCCTGTTTCATTTGACCCAGATTCTCACCATCCTTGTAAAGTCACTCCCCCTTTAGCCTTGGACAGGACAATCTTCCTGTGTTGTACCAAAAAATCTGCTCAGAAGCCAGTCAAGCCCCTTAATTCTCTTGAGGATCTAGCCCACACAGTTGATGAGAGATTTTTGTTGGCATACCCTTCCCAGGTAGAAATTATTGATTTCTGAACTTGGTTCCCACTTGAGAGAAATCCCTGATTAATTTGGACTATTTTTTGGCTTGGGCCTGTCTGCATTTAAAATTAATTAAGATCAAACAAACAGGTTGCGCTGCTGCTAAATCATCAATGTTCAACCCAACTGGATTGAATGTTGATTTAAATCACCCCATCAATGCCAGACAATCAGAGTGGAAACCAGAAATTACTGTAAAACCCTCCAACCCAATGGTTCAGCCTTGCAAAATTTCTCTTTCAGCCAATTAGATTTGTTGCCTGGGTCAGGTGACTCTCCAAACTTGAAGTCTGTCTCTTAAAGCAAGACATGGGACTTTTGGTTGCCTGCTTGCTCATTCTTTTCAAAATTAAAGTTTATAACTTTCCTAACTTAAGTCCATCATTTTGAGACTCTTTTTTTAGTTCTCACCTATTACTAGCTTTTTTAGTATTAGTTTTACTTTTATTTACCTCCCCTATTTTCTCTTGGACTACGGCATTGTTTACAAAGCCTCCAGTGTCAATATTTGTATTGATATATTTGCTTACCTTGTCATCCTCAAAAATCTAGTTTAAACTTCAAGATTAGTATTTAAAGCCCTTTATTTACCTAATTTAAGCTTGAAACTACTTTCTGTTTGCTTTTGCTTTGTCTACGCCTGCTCAACGTCTCATATCTACTTCCAAGACGTAAAACACTTAGTTGTTGTCTCTAGGCTTTGTGTTTGTGTTTGAATTTAAATTTTATTTGCAGCCAAGCTGTTGGTCCCCTAGTGACTAAAAATCAAAGTTTGGTAGTTCCTTTTACCTCCCCTATTTTGAACAATGCTGGTCTCTCTGGTGAAGTTTGTGACTTTTACTCTAGCACCTGCTCTGTTGATGATATGGACTACTTCTCCAGATCTCTGGAGTCATATATCCTACTCATTTCACCAAATAGGGAGTAAACCCACCCAATTAGTGTGTATGCTTGAGGACATTCCCGGGCGTGCTCAGGAAATTCTTGCTACCAGTGAAAGCATTGTTAGAAGTCTTGCCTGTGACAACCTTGAGTTTTCTGCCCTTGAACCAATCCCCAAAACGCCTCCTGTCCTGCCCCCTGTGCCCCTCTCCTCTGAGGACCCAGTGGTTCTGGTCTGAGAAGAAGGTCTGGGCCCTCAAGCGCGCCACCTGGCTACTTGGTAGAATAATCTTGATGGGGTTGGATTCCTACTTCCCCCATCTGTCTGCTGCATCCTCTTTGTGGACACCACTTCAAGCAGCCATACCAGTATTGCACTGGATGGTGTCCTGGTAGATTCTTCCCCCAAAATGGGAGCCAAACTAAGTTAGTTTAGCCCCCTTCTCTCACAATCCTTAACACAATTTTTAAGTTGTCCTGGGCAAGTCTTTATCCTGAGGACCTCCCACTATTTCCAAAGCCAGGGACTGATGAGTCCCCTTTCATGGAATCACACAACACCAAACTCATATCAGTTCCAAATCACTCCCTTCCCTCCCCGCATCAACTTCCTCCTATGGATCCAGATTCCCCTCCCAACTGGGATTGTTCTCTGTGGTTGCTTGCTGGTGCCTTGGTTATGGGCTTGGACACCTATTTCCCTCCCTTGACCCGGCCTGCCTCTTTTGGGAGGCCTCTTATGGCAGCCATTCTAGTCCTGCACTGGATGGCATCCTGGTGGATGGTTCCACTAGGATGGGAGTCAGAATTTGTTAGTCTAGACCCCTCTCTTAAAAAGCTAGTAATAATGTCAAAGAAGAAACTAATGAGGTGCCTCCCCTTGACAATCACAGGTGCTGCCCAGTATTAGAGGGACAACCACATGTATATTGTTGTCACGGCACAGGCCAGAGTCCAGATGGACTCCCACAGGGGAGGCAGGCCAGGCATGGAAGGCCATGTACACAATTGGCACTATTATGACCAGGTAATTTACTGCTTTAACTAGGGGACGCCAACTCCCAGTATGGGGCACAACCTGGTTAAACAGCCCTAATTCTGTGATATAAACAAACTCCAACTTGCTGAAATCCTGAGCAAGAGGCACATTGAGCAGGGGGAGTAGTAGGAATCTCCTTCATAGCAGGCAGAATGGTCACTCTAGGGGGGCCAGAAGGGAGATCCAGATGGTGGGGATGGAAGAACTCCAAGTCAAGAGCACAAGGGGGATTGACTGAGGTAACAGGAGTATAGCCAGGAGAGTACAGATAGGCAAGTTTATATTGAGTTGTGGATTCACAAATAGATGCAAAGAGAATAATTAAATTTGAGCAAAAATTGATAATTCCTGCAAGAAGATAATGATTTTTGGGAATAAACTCGTTTTATTTAAGATATCAACAGTGAGGAGGGCTTCTCCTCCTCACTACTTATACTTACTGGTAATTTTGAGGCCTCTTGTGCCACCAGAGAACTGATGGCATAAATTTCAGTTAAACTTAGAATTTTGGCTGGAATTTGCGTACTTGAGCCTGGGGATGGATGGGCATTGGCTGGCATAACAGGAACCTTGCTTGGGCTGCAGTATGCCAAGGTGCCACAGCTATTTATAGATCCTGTAAGCAATCAAGCACCTGATTGCTCAATCAAACAATAATGCTCCCAATGTGCTATTTCCTAATAGTTAAGAGGCCCAAATTCCATAATAGAATCAAAGCCAGGGATTTGATGCTTGCGTGCCTCTCAAATACCAGGCCATTTTTATTCAAAGGGGGGGGGGTTCCCTCTGGAAGGCTGTTGTTAGGGTTTTCCACGCAGTTGGCTGTACTATTCCCAGAGAAGCTAGTTGATTGTCCAGGACATTCTGGACCCTAGAAATTGTGTCCTTGCTCTGTAAAAATTGGCAGTGGTGACTAAAAATGTTGCAGATAGGCAAGACGCTTTAGAACAAGAGGTGCAAAATCTCTCCTGCTTATCAGATACTATAAATGAGAAGTTTTTCCTGTTGATAATGCTACAGTAGAAAACCAAATGGAAGGAATAGTGCGCCCCCGTAAGACCAGAAACCAGCAAAGAACCGCCATCAAACCCTTAAGAGAAATAGACAATTTAAATGCTGTCATTGACAAAAAATGGATCAAAGCTGGGGTTGCCCAAATAGCTCTGGAAAATCTGGACCTGCCTTATTTCCCCCCTAAATAATTATGACAAGAAAATTACGTGTTATACACTATTTGGGATGGCAGTGCTTGGCCTGCTGGTTGCCTATTTTTGAACTATGACGCCATTGACTCAAATTCTAATGCATGCCCTCCAACTGCTGAAAATATTCTTACCAACTAATCAGATGCCACAGAATCCCCTCCTGATCTATCCTGAACTCCCTTAAGACTTTCCCCATTCCCCTCTAAAAACTTGTTTCTAGATAGCTTATTTTCACTCAAATAAAAGAAACTTTCCAAAAAATGTTGGCTCATCTGGGTCTGTTTGCCCCTGTCTTTGAGAGATTAGTGTTATTTATTATCAAGGTTGCCATCAATTCCAAGGCCACACTCTGGTCAGCAATCTACATGTTGACGCCTTCAGATTCTTCTAATTTCCCCTTGAAAATCATTTACACATTGACAGTTTTCACCTCTATTTTTTGCTACACTACCACCAGCTCAAAGATCTTGAAACCATCCTGCCAATTTGGCCTCCTGCTTGTCAAGCAACTCAAAATTTGATTAATATACCTTAATTGTATTCTCTTGAATCATGCAGATTACCACTTTACTTTAACAGATAACCCAGGCCACTGCCATGGTCACTCAAGTCAATGGAGTTGCAGGTACATTAGCAGTCCAACAGATTCAAATTGATGAGATCAAAGCTGTTGCTTCCACAGCCAGAAACATTGGAGGCCAGAACAGCTCTACCCTAGATAAATTATAGGATAGCATCAAACTTCTGTAGGCTAGACAGCCTGCTGCTAAATCTGAGTTTTAAGGGAACCCACTGTAAGGGATTCCATCCCTAACACAAATTGGAAACCAGATCTTAATTGGTTTAAAATGATTAAGAAACCAGAAGTTGCATTTTTAAATGCTAAATTAGAAACCAAGGACAAAACCAAATCTTTTAATGAAA
Source organism: Entomophthora muscae (assembly GCA_014839935.2). NCBI lineage: Eukaryota > Fungi > Entomophthoromycota > Entomophthoromycetes > Entomophthorales > Entomophthoraceae > Entomophthora > Entomophthora muscae. The sequence goes on from QTSX02006624.1 coordinate 9,658, forward strand.
TCAATTTAAAAACACATTTGAAATTGATAAATGAATGTAGTAGAGTCACTTTTGAAAGCAAAATCAAAAGCAAACATGAAAACCAAGGCCAAAACATAAATTATATTTCAAAATTAAAAACTAAGGCTCTGGACAACAAAAACAACCATGATATTGATTCAGCATTTAATTTTGGCTCTGATAAATATACAACAGCCAATCAAATTAAAAGTAAATGCGGAAACCATACAAAACAGATATTGAGGGGCCCAAGAGACCAATCAAACCCAGTGAACCACCCAAGCCAAAGAAATACTGCTCATCCAGCCCCAGATTTTATCCCCAACCATAGTAAGGTACAATGCTGCAATGCAATATCCCAACCTGCCTCTTCTTGCATTGCACGCTGCAGCCTGCTGCAGTCCTGCAAGGCAATACTTCTCAAATCACTCTTTCAGATCCACCTGGTAACCACAATGTTCCCTTCCTCACTTGAAGTCAGTATTTAAACTGACAAATTCTTCTCATCCAAATTGCTCCAACAATTTACTTTATTCCTATCAACCAAATAAATCTATATTTTCAATTCTAAACACTTGATTAGTAGATTCTAAAGGTTCTTCCACAACAACATGAAGTTCATCTTCTCTTTATGGGCTTTTGTGTGTTAATCAGTTATGGGCAAGCAAATATTAACTTTGAAAACCCCGAACTAACTCCTACTGACAAATCTGAAGACTCAATTTGGTATTGTTTTGGTCCGCGTCAAAGACATGCCCTGTGGTGATCCACATGTGTGCTGTTTTGCAGGCAAGGGTTGATTTGGCTTCAAATAAAGACAATATGCTGAAGAGTGACAATGTGTGGTTAGCTGGTGACGCTGTAAACTAGTAGGTAACATAGGGCTGCTAGGGTAAGTAAGGTGAGCCTAGTAGGTAACATGGTCTACTAGGGTAAGTAAGGCCTGCCTGGTAGGTAACATAGGACTACCAGGGGCAGATTTTGCCTCCACCCAGCAGAAGATATTGGCTGCTTTGGGCTATAGTGCTTCACTCTGCAGGAAACTGTGGCTGCAGAAGGGTGAAGACTGAAATAGCAAACAGGGAACTTTGTCTGTCTGGGGGGGAGTAGGTTTTGGACCCCTGACGGGTAACACAGGCTGCCATGGAGGGGAAGAGCTCTGAGGGCTCCACGTACCCTAATACACTTGCAGGAGGTCTTTGAGCAAGCACCCTACCTAACGGACTGGTAGGGTGTCCTTGTTTATGCCCCTATGGGAGCTTTGGGGGAACCCAAAGTGAGCATTGGAGGGCATAGATTTGCTCAGAGGTGTCACTAAGGCAGTTTGCTTGGGGAAGCAAGCTGCAGAACTTGGTGTGATAAGGCCTCTGGGAATTAGAGCTGATTACTCTGTGACTGAAAGCCCAGACTTAATCACCTGGGTGAGTAAAGACAACACATAGACATTGATCTATGGTTGAATGGCCTAAGTGGACTGCCACTTGCAAGGGCCCAGTCAAATGCCAGTTCAATGTAGATTCATGCCTGGGTCTACGAGTTCTGGTAATGGGGACTGAGATAAAGAACCAAGGTGGTTCACAGAATTAACAGAGAAAACTAGCAAGAGGGACTGTTTGATCACAGTGAAGGCTAGTTGATGGACTGATAATTCATATTGAATTGAATGAACCAATATGGTTCAGTGTGTAGAAGGAACAAAGAAGGTTCCTAGTGAGGATTTGTTGAGGAACTGGTTGAGAATAAGTTAAAGGACAAGAAGATTATGATGCAGGACTAGCTGATCATAGAGTAGGATGGCCAAAGGACCAGAAGTTGGTGCTGAAGAACTGAAGAGCTGAGAGGATAAACTAGCCAGACTAGATGCAAAGGCTGGAAGAGCTGTTTTTAGTGGTTTTTGAGAGGAAAATAGATATAAAGAAGCAGTTAAATAATAATTAAATCCTGCCTGATTATGATTAAAAAGGGATTGAAAATAATATAATAGAAAAGAAAGAGGAGAAAAAAGAACATATAGTTTATTAGAACTATAGGTTATTTTAAAAAGAAGGATTCAAGAGGAAATGAGCCAGAAAGAAGCTGGAAGAAGAACAGAGAAACTATGCAGGCAAAAGAGCAAATTTTTCTGAGAACAACTAGGAGAGGTGAAAGAATAATCAGCAAGCAGGTTTGAAGTTGCAAAACGTCGAGGGAAACAAGGAGAAACACAGAGAAATGTTGAAAAATAAAAGGGTTGAAATTTGCCCAAGTAAAACATATGTGGAAGCACTTGAGATTTGCTGGGGAAACATGACAGGAATTATGGCAAAACCGTCTGAAACGTGGAGCAGTTGTTTACCTGGAGCAAGACAGCCTCAGGTTCAAACCAGGGTCAAGGATGGGTCATCCAGGGAAACTGTTTTGGCAAAACCATTGAATTAAGGCGTATGATTGGCTGCAAACTGGAGTCTATTTGATCAGTTTTTTAAGGGCTTTAACTTAAGAGTTAAAGCCTAAAAAATGAGGAGCAGAAGCAGAAAATTCAGGGCTTTCATTGGCTGAAGTAAGTTTAAAGGTTTAATATATTATAGAAGAAGAAAAACAGGATAGTTTAAGCTTTAAAGAACCAGAGTTCTAAGAGAGATTTTTGGTCTGAAACAAGGGGCTATAAAAGGGAGAGCTATCTGAGACTCTTGAGGGACTGGATCAAGTGGATTACAAAGGCCACAGAAGCTAAATAAGGAACCAAAGACCAAGAATAGGAAGCCAGAGCTGGAAAAGATTGCAGGAGCCCAGGATTAGAACACAGGAGCCCAAGACCAAAGCACAGGAGCCCAAGGCCAAAGAGCAGGTGCCAAAGACCAAGTATAAGGAGTACAAAAGATTGTTGAAGGACTCCAAGTATTGGCACAAACCCCTTATTATTCCCTATCCAAAGGCTATATATCAGAAGGTTTCTAAGGGGATCTTCCTTCTGATTGTGAATAAAGCACCTATTACAACCCCTATCCAAATTTCCCGTGAAAAGAAAGAATATAAGTCCCATGAGTCAATTACCCCATATTTTCTATCCTAGCTCAGGGGATGAGGAATCTTATTGCTTAGGGTGCAGGAAGTTTGCCTCTAGTAAGTCTGCCCAGGAGGAGTGGAAGAAGGTGACAAGGCATTTGGAAATGATAAATAAAGGAAGAGAGTTTATTAGGGGAGAGTTTGCAAGACTATTACAGGATTGATATCAGCCCACAGAAAGGCTAGCACCTGCTGAAGTACAAGTGTATGGTGGAGACGCTTGCCTAGTGATTGGGAAGGTACTGGAGGAGTTTGCCCTTATGAAAGCCAAGTATAAGCTCCTAACCAACCATTCACCACTGTTGGGGAATGAAAACTCCTCCAAGCCAGTCCCTGGCTACACCCCAGACACACTTTGGGGACTGGTGACCAGGAACCCCACATGCCCCTTATGTTGAAACAGCTTGATTCCCACCTATCATTCACCCCAAGGCCCCCTGGTTGGTCTTGGGGGTAAACCAGTGTCTATTATCTCCTCAATCACTTCACTCCCTTCTTGGGAAGATTCCGCCTATTTGGTCATCTTCTACATATGTTAATGATAGGGATTCCAGTAGGTTCCACTCTGATCAAATTCAACTTGGGAGCTCTTCTCCATTTAATTGGAGAAAGGCTTCCCAATGAGTGGATCCCTGACACCCACATATTGTCAAAACAGCAGGTTTGGCCCTCCAGCAAGGCTCCAAGTAAGCAGTTTGTGACCTGCAATCTGATTATCCAGCCACTAAAAGCCTCTTTAGGAAGTTGACTCAAATTTCCAAATCCAACAATGTGAACAGAAGCTGATCCCTTACAGTGGATACCTTGTTTTGATGCTTGACTCATTATCAGAATCAAGCCACCCCCTTCATTATCCCACTGTGTGATCAACACTATCATGTTCCTTTTATCCACAATTCACAATGATTATATGATACTTATCTTTCAATAAAGAACATGATCTAGTTTCTAAATATTTCACCCTTGTAACTCTGCTAAAACAGCACAGTTACAACAATATCAATGTTCTCAATAAGGGCAATAATAGTCAATCTACATCCTCATCCATTGAACCCAATTATAAGCCCACTTTCAAACAAATCTTCAACCCCAAGACCTCCACCATTGCCGCTTTCCTGACAATCTATGAAAAAGTCTTGAAGAGGGCTACCAATAACCTCAAGAAGTAGCATATCCTTACCTGGTTACATCCTGCTTGCTAAGAGGTTCTTGTCCTCAAGCTCCCATTCATAGTCACCTGGGAGGATATGAAACTTTTTTTCATGGCCCATACCAGAATCTGGCTGGACTCCTGCAGGGGAGACAGGCCAGGCCTGGAAGGCCAAGTACACAATAGGCACAATCCTGACCAGATAGTTGACTGCAGTAGCTAGAGATCACTAATCCCCAGTATGGGGCACAACTTGGTTGGCCAGCCCCAATACTATGATATAGACAAAACCCAACTTATTAAAGTCCTGGGCAGGAGGCACAGTTGGTAAGGGAGGAGTAGGAGGGATCTCTATCATGGAGGGCAAAATGATCACTCTTGGTGGCCAGGAGGAGCAAATACATGAGGTTGTAAAGTGTAGTGGAGTTGCAAATAAATGCAAACAGGATAGTTATATTGGTGCAAAAGTAGATAGATCTTGCAAGAAAATAAGAAATCCTGAGCATAAAGATGTTTAATTTTAAGATGTCAACAAAGAAAGGGGATTGCCAGTGTTCCCAGCTATATCCTGCTGGGAAACTGCAATTGAGCTTACTGGCAACTTCTTATTGGTTGTCAATGGATTATTCTCAAGCTGGGTTCCATAAGCGACTCCTGATTTGTCAGTTAGATAGATCCTTTCATTATTTTTGCCCTGGGGAAGCTGGCAGGGGAATTTTAGGCCATTTGGCAACCCAAGTACCCAAATCTTGGTTTCAGAGGGTGTGGGCCAATTAAAATATTTTCCACCTGGCTTTGGGACGGTTTTCAATTGTCCCCAGGCTTGGCATTAACCAGGGTTTGATTCTCCACTTAGAATTAAAGTTTCTTTGGGTTAATCTGCATGATTGATGACACAATTGTTTGGTCGCACAATTGCTCCATTGTATGCATTGACCCTATGCAACATAGGGTTTGTCTGGCCCATTTTAGGCCCTGACACTTATTCTCATTGAAGAGTTTGGAGCCAACCTCAGTCTGGAGGTTAAGAAGGATGCCTAAATGCCTATTGCCTTCAAACCTAAGGAAACATTGGCTGAGTTTGCTGACTGCTTCTACATTAAAGGTCAACAACTTATTACCAGCTGCCAGTTAACTTCCCAAGAGGTGTACACTACCTGCTCTAACGCCCTTAAAGTAAACCAACTTCTATGTTTACACTTTAATGTACACAAAGTGTCTATCAATTCCATAAAGAGTATAAAAACCCTCCTAAAAGATATGCACCTGACTAATGGTGGGACTGTGGTTTGCAAAAGTAAGGCCAACAACTCTGGAACTACCTCTTGTACCCCTTGCATCATGAATCTTGGCTCCAATATACAGCCCAAGAAACAAGGTTTTCACAACTGTGACCAGATAGAGCACCACTTGCATTCCTGCACTTACCTGCGTGTCAAAGGGTGCAATCCTAAGGAACAGGCAGGAAAAGAGAGGTCAGCTTAGAGGCAGAGACACTCTCTGCTGACCAACCTCCCCCGTCTCCTCCTGATTCTCCCTCTGATGAAGAGTTGCCTCCCTCTTATGGCCCAACTATCCTCCATCTATTTCATGATATCTAAAGTGATTATGAACCCAAAGATTCTGATTATAATGACTCTGATAGTTAGGGCTACTCCGTGCTGGAAGTTCCTAAAACTGTGGCTTTTCTGTACAAACTTTGTTCTGGGAAAAATTCTACCATAACACACCCCTCTCCTGCCAAGGCCAAAGCCATGGCAACTTGTTCTTATCTAGCTCAAGCTCACCATCCCCCTGTCTTAGTGGAATCCTTGGAAGAAGCTGCTGAGCTATCTGAGGCTCTCTTTTAAAATATGACTGTGTCCCTCCTGTTGCAAACTGTGTACAAGGAAATTCCTGCGTTGAAATACATTTTGGCAAAGTGGGAAAAGAAACTGGAAGCAGCACAAGACGTCCTGGCTGTCTTACCCCCTTTGGGAAAGATACTACCTGTGTAGAAGTATCAATCCAGAAGGTTACAACTAAGACCATCCTGGACATGGGTTTCCCCGTCAATGTTGTATCCTTCAAGTTGATGAAGAAACTCAAGTTAGCCCCTGATATCAACTTTACTAAGTCTTATGAAACTGCTGGTATGAATCAGACTTGGGCTATTGGAGCATACTCTGCATTACTAATGAGGTTCAGAAAGCTACTCATTGCATCTCTTGCTGTGGTTTTGGAGAACAAAAGCTATGATCTCTTGGTGAGAACCCAATTTCTTTGAGAATACAATGGAATTGTCAATCTCTGAGATGGATATATATCCCTCTGTTGCAATATTGAGTACTCCACTCTAATTGCTATTAAGATAATTGGAATTAATATATTGATACAATTTGAAAATGGATTTTTAAGTTGATTTCCTCAATTGCAATTGGATTCAACTGGTGGTGCTAAAATACTCAGGCTTATTATTAACCAATGTGAGTTTAATAAAAACAGCTTTTAATCTTACACTTAACATATACTTTGATATTGATTTTTATTTATCAGTTGAAGTTGGTGTTTAGTAAGCCTAAATAGTTTAGTGATATTGGTATATTTTATCTATACTTTAGTTTAAATAAACTTTAGTGCATAGATTTAGCTAGTTTAGATAGCCCAAATTTAAGACACTCTCTTAGGCTATGAAGTCCTGTTAATCTTTGAAGAACCTCCACACATCCCCAGCAAGCAACTTAAGATCTGCATCCTCAAATACCCCACATGCATCTTCTTGCTGAAGTATAGAACTCACTCTTCTAATATGCACTCCCCACCTCCTTCTTGTCCTGCAGAAGACAGTGTCTCATTGATTGCTCCTGCGGCTGTCACTATTCCTCCTGGCTCTCAAGTGATCATTGATTCTCAGATCTCCTATGAGCTGCCCAAAATTTCTTTCTTAGAGTTTTACTCTCCTGAATCCCTAAGTTGCAAAGAGCCTTGGCTGTGCCCTGGGATTTTGGATCAAACACATAAAGAACCTGTGCAGCTACTGCTAGCCAACCTGACTGTCTTGCCAATGCAGGTTTTTAGAGGAAAAGTTGTGGGACATGGTTGCATTCTAGGAGAAGAACAGGTGGCCTCTCTATATCCCTTTGGAATGTTCAGTGACTTCAGCTTACCAGAAGGAGACCCTCAAGTGCTCTAACTGTTTACAGCTGCTGATTTCCTGCAGCTATCACCTATCCAGCAGAAAGATGTATTATAACTGCTTTTCCAGTTCAACAACATCTTTGCTTCTAGGCCCAATGGCTATGGTCTAGAAAAAAATGTAATTTACCAGATTGATACAGGTGACACTCCTCCCTTCCATGCCAAGCCCTACTACTGCAGCAGGGTGGAAGATGCCCAGGTTTCCAAAGAACTCAAACAACTATTGTATGCTGGACTTTTACCTCCCTCTCAGAAATCTTGGGCCACCCTTGCTGATACTTAAGAAGAAGGATGGAGGCCATCATATTGTGATTGACTATTGCCGCCTAAACTCTCTCACAAAAAATGATTCATACTCTTTGTCAAGAATTGATGATGTCCTTAGGCAGTTAGGAGGCTCAAATTCTTCTCTGCCATGGATTTAGCCTCAGGAAATTGGCAGGTTGACTTGTCCTCAGAAAACCAGGAAAATGCTACCCTTATTGTGTCAGAAGGTCTCTATGAACCCACCTGAATGCCTCAAGGACTCTGTAATGCTCCATTTACATTCCAAAGAGCCATAGACTCCATTATAAGAGACTTGAAACTCTCCTATGTACTTGTATATCTGGATGATATGGAAGTGTTTAGCTCCACATTCACTGACCACTTGGACCATCTCAAGGCTGTTTTCCTCAAAATTTGAGAAGTAGACCTGAAGCTTAAGATGTCCAAGATTTCCTTCTTTAAAGAGAGACTTGAGTTCTTGAGCTGCAAAGTCACCCAGACTGGGATACCTCCTATGGATAATAAGGAGAAAGCCATTGATAAAATGCTTTCCCCCACAAATCTGCATGAGGTTCAGGTATTTCTTGGCATGAAGAGATACTATTGGCAATTTATCCCTGACTTTGCAGAGCTAATTGAACCCCTTGTACAACTTCTCTGGAACACACCCTTTGAATGGACTGATAGATGGCAAGAATCCATCAAGGCTCTAAAGGCCAAGATCAAAGAGGCCCCCATCCTAGTATACTCTGATTATGATAAGGAGTTCATCTTATACACTGAAGCCAGTGGAGCAGCTGGGGGTGCAATCTTGGCCCAGCTAGATAATGAGGTATAGAGCAACCTGTGGCATATTCTTCATGTGTCCTCAACAAACATGAGAAGAATTATAGTGTCACCAAGAAGGAATGATTGGCAGTACTACACGCTGTAAAGCAATTTTGACACTAAATATACAGTACCTAATTTATTGTAGCCACTGACCACTCTTCTCTTAAGTGGTTAGAACAGCTAAAAGAACCTGAAGGTCAACTGGCTCATTGGGCCCTGAAATTACAAGAATATGATTTCACTGTAGTACACTGACCTGGGGCTCAACATCAGAACACCAATGGGCTGTCTAGAATACCTATAATGACCATTTATCCTGCCAATGCTGATTGCCTGTAAGAATAAATAGGATAAAATGACACTTGAACAACTGAACCAGAAGAGATACAACTGGCTCTACAGGTCTTATAAAAAGATACTGTCATTTGGATAGGCAACTCTTCAAGAAAGTCACCAATACCTATCTGCCCTACATTTGCCCTATTATGATAATAGATATTATTCTCCAAGCCCATATTGATACTGGGCATGGGAGTATAGTAAAAAATCATGAATGGTTGTGCAATAACTTCTACTGGGAGAACATGCACCTCCTAATCCCTGACGTCCTTGCCTCCTGTCATTCCTATTAACTCTAATGCCCTCAACTGTCCCAGAATAAGTTCAAGCTTATCCTGCCTAAGCATGCCTTCCACACTGCAAGTATTGATGCTGTTGAACCACTAACTTGTTCTAGGTTTGGGTGTTGTTTCATCTTGGTAGCTGTGAACCATTTTAGCAAATGGGTCAAAGACAGAGCTACAAAAGATATAACTGCCAAGACTACTGCAAAATTATTGTTGCAAGATATCTCTATCAACACAGATGCCCTCAAAACTACTATCTGATAATGGTACCAACTTCAATGCTTGCCTCATCATGTCTATTGTAGAAGCTATGAGTACTCACTAATCCTTCTCTGCACCGTATAATCCATCTACCAATGGGACAGTTGAACAAGCAAATTCCTCCCTTGTGTCTATTATGAGGAAGCTCACTTTCTCTGATGTCGCCAATTGGGATATGTTCCTCCCTGCTTCCCTCCTTGCATATTGGCTCAGTAGACACCAAGTGACTGGACAATACCCCTTTACCATGCTGTATGAACAAGAAGCCATAATTCCCTCAATCTTGGGACCACTTTTGATTGAAGTTGATAAGTCTAATAACCCCAAAACCCATGTCAAGGAATTGACTAACCTTATCATTGACATTCAGGCAACAGCATACTCAACTTTCTATAAATTCAAGGCTTTAGAACTCTTGCCTTCTAATGCTTCTAGGGCTCCTCTCCCTGAGTTTCAAGTAGTTGACATAGTTTTCTATTATTAGAGCTGTACTGAAGGTAAAGCCCACAAGCTAGACTCCCTCTGGGTTGGACCTTGTGAAGTCACCTTCAAAAAGGGCGTTGAGTATACTGTGAAGCTGCTATCATCTGGTTGTCCTTTTAACCAAGTTCACTCCAAATTCCTCTGCTAATATTAACTCCCTGTGTCCAATCTTGAGGGGGAGATATCAGAAATTGCGCCATTGATGCTATTTTGATATGGCCTTTGAATAATGATATGTGCAAAGATTTGGTTGGGTTTGCTTTCAACTTTGGAAATTCCTTGCCTTCCATAAATAGATTGTCATTAATGTCTACCTATTACAGAATACCATACCTACCATCAACTGATCCTGGTATTATTTCAATCCAAAGTGACTTCCTCTGCCACCCTGTCTACCTATTGAGTGATCATCAACTCTTGTCTACTATTTAAGTAGAATTACTTCTCCTAATAAAGACAAGTCTATCCAAATTTGTGTTGGCTTTTGTATTCTTCAAGCCTTTTCCATTTATTTTTGCCAAAAAGAATTCCTCTTATTGTATTCCAGGAAATTAAGGTATTTGCCCTTAATTCTGCCCTGAAGGCTAACCCAAGGCTAGCTTTGAACCTAAAATCTTTTTTATAAAGATTTCCTGCTGTGTCCTCCTGGATGTTGTCCCCAAGAGCCAAACTCAACACCATAAAAGGGGTCATCTTAATAGAGGAGTGAGGAGTGGCATTATAGGAATATTGGGCCAAGGGAAGATGAGAAGACCAGTCATCTTGTTGGTAATTGGAGAAGCATCAGAGGAATCATTCTAATGTCTGGTTGGTACACTTGATTTGGCCATTGGACTAGGGGTGGTAGGAAGTGCTTAGTGAGAGATAACACCTAGTTGTATCATGAATTCCTTCCATAAAAGGAAAAGAAACTGGGGTCTGAGGTCTGAAACAATATCTCTTGGGGTCCCATGGTTAACAATTTTTTAACAAACAGGGAAGCTGTCTGCTTTTCTGTAATGTTTGAATTGCAAGGAGCAAAAATAGTATACTTTGAGAATCTATCTAGAATGACCAGTATAGCATCAAAACTCTCAAACTGAGTAAGATGAAAAATTTAATCCAGGGAGACAGACTGCCAAGGACCCTCAGGGATAGGAAGGATGCATAAAAGACCCACATTTTTCAAGTGGAGTGTTTGCTTCTTTGGAACACAAGACAACTGCTGAAATATGAATTAACAAAAGTGGACATCTTTGGCCACCAGAAGTGATCAGGGAGTTTGATCAGAGTCTTCTTATAGCTGGAGTGATCTGCAACTAGGGAATTATGGAAGGTGATGGTAAGTGCCTATTAGAGATCCAGAGAGGAGACTACCAAAAGATTATTTAAATATAAGATTCCATCTAGCAGGGAAAATTAAGGGTTTACAACTGCTTCATTGTTTGTAAGGGCAGAGATAATATGGGATGAGACTTTTTCAGAAAGCTGGGATTCATGGATTTGTTTCAGTATGTCAGGAGTTGTAGTACTGATAATGCTGATTTTGAGAAAACTATCAGGGAGAAGAAAAATCTTGGTGTTGAGGAGTTTTTAGTCTTCATCAGCATCAAACAATAATGGGTAGCAATTAAGTACGTCAGGGAAGGTATTAAGTATACCCTTCTTGTATACAAGTTTGAAACAAAAAATTTGATAGTTCCAATATCTATCTAGTGTGTCTCTGGAAAATACAGTGTGAATTAGTGAAGTAAAGTAAGTTCTTGTGGTCTTTGTAAATGAGGAAAAGTTCATCAAGTCCCTTGAGGTAGAAATGCCAATGCTTGAGTGTTTTGATGATGTAAAGGCGTTTCTTGTTGTGTAATGGGTAGCTTTGTTCATCAGGAAGATGTTTCTTGGACAATTATGAAGCAGGGTGTTGCATCCCATCCCCTCAAGCTGAAGGAGAACACCCCCACAGCATAGTTGCTGGCGCCAGTCTCAACTGAGAAAGGTTTAGAAGGATCAGTCATAAGAAGAACAGGCGTTGAGAGAAAGTGTCAGGATTGACAATTCTTTTCCCCTTGAAACCCGGGACCAAGGGCGGGATTTGAACCCTGACCCTGAATCCCTGTGGACCACTGGCCCTAAGAACCAAGGGGTTGTCTGCCCACGTTTTCCTGGGGTCAAGCCCTGGCAAGCTGAAGCCAAGAATGATGACCTAAATGATAAAGCAGGCCAAACCAAAGGAATTATTGCACCAAATGAGGAAACAATCAAGGCGCCTAAAGGAGACAACAAAACTCCAACCATTAGCTTCATGAGTTTAAAGGCTACACTAGCGGCCAATCAAGAGTCACCCCCAGGAAAAGGCACGGGCCTGCAGCCCAGCCCCATGACTGCAGCTCTAGAGCAAGATAATCAAGTAGCCAATTCAAGATTTTTGACCAATGAAAGAACTCCTGGCCCAGGTGCTATTTTGCCACCTTTGAACCCAAGCACCCAGATCCCCTGACCCACATTTCCAAATGCACTAAAGAAACCCCCATAGAAAAAGCTAAGTTTGGAAGTGGGGTGCTTATAGACCCAATGACTCTGCGCTCCAAACTTATTGCCATTTTTGAATGAAGGTTATGTTATTTTGGCTTACACAGCTACTGCCTTATTTTGTCTTTGCTATCTATCAAATCAGTACAAGATCATCTTGTCCTCCTGTCCCTCTGCCCGCAGATTCCTGTTCTCCAGGTGTTTTCTTTGATCCTGTTACTTCACAGAGTACCCTCTGAAACCCAAATATAAAGATTACATCCCAGAAAAGATCCTCAAACTAGATCCCTTGGCCTGCATACAATCTGGAGTTAGATACAACCGTCAAGGCCCTTGGATATTATCAACACCCAAGTTGTTTAGAGGCAAATTCAACTACCTGCCTGCCTACAAACTCTACATGGAAATGCCTGTGACCCCCAAGCCAATGCCCACCTCCTCACCCAACCTCCCAACCAATCACACTGGTCAGCTTTTGGGATTGTGTAAATCACCCTCACACAGGTGATTGACACTATAATCCTGGCTGCCAGCCTGTGGTCCTGGGTGGGAAAGTCTTTCTCCTATCTCTTTAAGTTAGCTCCTCTCTTATGGTGGGCTTTACCAGCAAAAAACCTGCCTGAGTGATCCCCAAAACTGACAGGCCAGCTGCCCAAGACTGTATTTCTGACATTGATATGGATATTGTAAGAGCAATGTGGAGGGAGTGAATGGTATTCACTTTTGCTGAAACAATCCTTGAATTTGGAATAGCATAGAGGGATTCTGTTGACATCTGTACACATTATTAACTCATTAGGGGAAACAGCAAGCAACATCACCTGAAAGCTAGTGCAAGAGGAGAGGAAGGAGTTGGAGTCAAAGGTTGAAGAACAAAAAGCATTGTTGCTGTTGAAAATGACCTTATTTTTACTAGAATGAAATTCAGCAGGCACTCCTTAAGCCAAGGAAATCCAAGTATAAAGGGGTAAGAGAGGTTGGGAGTGGAATGGCACCTTACACAGAATGGAGAGCCTTTGAGGTCAAAAGTAACTGGATGGGTGATAGAGGAAGCGTCAGTGTAAGTACCATTTCTGACCTTGACGTCCAATGATCCATAAAAGGGAAGTCCAAGGGTGTCTGTCAGTTCCTTCTTAATGAAGTTTGCGTCAGCGCTGGTATAAAGCAAGGCTGAAACCTTGATTTTGCCAAAAGGCCTGTGTACAGTTACAAGGACAATGGGAGAGATAGGGGAATCTTTGGATATGAGTGAGTTCAGGTTTGTGGACAAAGCAATGGGGTTTGATTGCTTGGAAAGGGGGCAGAGGGCCAGAAGGTGGTCATTGGATCCACAGTAGGAACAAAGATTATTTGTACTTCTTCTAAGTATCTCTTCTGAGGTAATTCAAAAACCTCCTCCAGGTCTAGGCTCTGTGCCAGGTGGAGGTGCAGGAAGAGTTGTTGTTTTAGAGGAGAAGGTCTTGGAATTAGGAGAAAGTTTAGAGGTAGAATCCGTCTTGGTGAGAAGGTACTTTCAATTCCACTTCACAACTTCTTTAATTAGGGAATCTAATTTTTCTGGTAGATTGTGGTGGACTAAGAAATCCTGGAGAGAGTGGTTGAGTCCTATCTTATAAAAACTGCAAGCCTCTGAATCAGAAGCCTGTATACTAGAATGAAGTGAGACAAACTTCCAATTGTATTCTACAAGGGGGAGTGAACCTTGGACTAGGCCTGAGAAGCAAGACAAAGAGGGGGCAGCTGAATCCTTATCTTCACTAGAGAAGGAAAGAAGAGAAGAAGAAAATTGATTGTGATCTTGGAGAACCTCTGGGTTTCTGACATAATGAGAGATGAACCAGTTGCAGTAGTGGCCAGTGAGCTTCTCAGCAAGGAACAGGACCTTATGCACATTGGTGGGAAAATCCTTACTGAAAGCTGTGAAGTATGCCTGAGCGTAGGCAAGGATGTTAAATATGTTAGGAGGAGGAGAGTTGTGGGCAATGAATGACAGAGTGTTGAGTACCACTGTCTGTGTGGTGTGTAAGCCTGAAGAGGTAGGCTTATTCTTACAGAAAACCTTGTTGTAAATCCATCCAGAAAGAAACACAGAAAGAAATATTATAAAGGAAACTACAGCCAAAATGACTATGAAAGTAATAGAAAAATAATTACCTGGGTTAATCCTGTTTGAAGCTGAAATAATGTAAGGTCTTGCTCAATAGGGTGTAAGATTATGTATTACTAGGTGGTTGTCCTGTCCAAGGACATAATTAATGTTGAATTTAATAAATCAATAAATATACTTTATTGTATTTTAAGGCTTGGATTTCTTATCAAACGTTTAATTAAAATTTTATTTAATTGCTTTATTAAAAGGTAATTTCAATTATATTTATTTAAATTTAAAATTAAAATTGTATATTCCAAGTATAAATAAAAACTAAATATAATTAAGTGTAGTATCACTATTAAATTTATTAAAGGTAAACCAATTATTTTAAAATTTAGTAATTGATTTTTAATTCCCTTCAAAATGTAGAGCTGATCTGCAGCTTTAAAATAAGTCATTGGACATCAAAATCAGCTTAGCATTCACTAAGATAAATTCATTTTAGTTTTTTAGTGTGTTAAAAGTAAACTTAGATAATATCAAATCGAGTCTGAGCCTTTGATTATGATGTGAACCCGGTTCCAGCACTTAACTATGTATCTCAGCATCTAGAGCAGCTAGAGCTATCATGTTTGGCACCATTTTGATCGGAATTATCTGAAAAATTGGGCAAGTGCCTAAAGTCAAAGTGTGGAGAAGGAAATCTCCAAATCAATGGATTTTTTGATCTCTGCACTTTTTTCAATGAAATTTTTTCCCAAAAAATTTAATATTTTTCTTAAATTTGACTTTTTTAAAAATGTTTTTACTAGTAGCTAAAATAAAAAACTAAGTTCAAAGTGCCCAAATCAATGCAATTTAAAACACACCTTAATTTAATAGGGCTTTTAAAATAGAATTTATTTAACCCTTTGAATAGAGGGGGCAAAATTAAAAGTGCAAAAGTTGAAGTGCAAAAAAACTTCAATTTAATATTTGACACATCAAAATTAAAAAAAATTCTAATTTAATTTTTTTTCAATATATAAAAAAGAAATCAAGAGCTAAAAAAGCTTTTTTAAATTTAGGCATTTTTTTTATTTTTTATGTTCAAATCTTAATATAAAATACTATTATAAGCTCTTTATTTTTAAGATAAAATTTATCAATAAAAATTTATACAAAAATTTACATATAGTTTCTTAATGGGTGCAGAAATCAAAAAGTAGTCAAATCAAAATCCAAAAAGGTACCAAAAAACTAGGTCCACTTAATACTAAATTTTTGCAAAAAATTAATATTTTATTCATTATGTTTTATAAAGTTCCTCAAATCAAAAGTGAGGAAATCAAAAATTGACTTTTTAGATTTAGTCACACTTTTTATAAGCTTATAAAATTTTAAATAACAAATAAAAACTTTTGAAATTCCTCATGTAGATTAATTTAAGACCTGGTATTTAAATATATATAAATAAATGAAGTTTTTTAGTAGGTGTCAGAATTTTGGGATATTGACTAATTAACAGCTTCAACCAATTAACGCAGACCAGCAGTTAAGCGCTCTTAGAAATGGTTTCAACAAAAAAACGTGGGTGTGAGAGCAGTGAGATCAATAGATTATTGACCAAATCATTTACTGACATTAACAAATTCATGTATTGCAATTAATTAATGGAACATGCATTTACTTCTCATTAATTAGTCCACCTCAACAACCACCTCAAACATGCTTCTCATAATAATTACTATTCTAATCTTTAATTATATCCTAGAACAAGGGCTGTCACAAGGGCTGTCATTTAAAACACTTCTAGAAGAGTCCAAAATGGACTGGGCCGTCAGGCCAAACACTCTAATATAAAAAGGCTTTTTAGCCTATTGTATTAGAGTAGCTCTGATTAAGTGAAACAATTATCTCTATGAACTAGTAGCCAACCACTGGTTAGCTAGCCCTGGAAGTGGCCCAGGTAGAAAGAAAGGATACCAATCTGTGGAATATATCAAGCAAGCCTTCTGTTAAAACCACCCCAACAAGGATGGGCCTCCTGCCGTGTTGACCTAATGCTACTTCAGTCTCCTTTAGCTTTGTGAGCTAAATATTGTCAGGGATCCAGTCTTGGGCAGCCAGCCTGTCATTTTCAGGGGTAACTTGGGCCAGGTTTTTTGTGGGCAATGCCCACCACAAGAGAGGAGCTAACTTCAAAAGGTAGGAGGCAGACTTTCCCACCCAAGACCACAGGCCGGCAGCCGGGATTATAGTGTCAATCACCCTTGTGAGGGTGATGTACACAATCCCAAACAGCTTGCCAGTATGGTTGGTTGGGAGGTCAGGTGCGGAAGCAGGCATGGGTTTTGGGGTCACGGGTGGTTCCATGGACAGGTTGTAAGCAGGGAGATAATTGAATTTTCCTCTGAACAACTTGGGTGTTGAAAATATCCACAGGCCTTGTTGGTTGTATCTAACTGCAGATTGTATGCAGGCCAGAGGATTGATTTTGAGTACCTTTCCAGGGTGTATTATTTGTATTTGGACTTCAGAGGGTAGTCAGTAAAGTGGACAGGTCCAAAGGGTACACCAGGAGGACAGAAAACAGCGGGCAGTGGGGCAGGCAGGCAGGCCAGGAGATCTCAAACTGAATTGGTAGACAGAAAATACAAAATAAGGCAATAGCTGTATGAGCCAAATTAACATAACCTTTATTCAAAAATGGCAATAATTTTGGAGTGTGGGGTCCTTGGGTCTATATAGTACCCTCCCTCCAAACTTAACATTTTCCATGGGGGGTTCATCAGGGCATTGGGAAAGGCAGGCCCGGGGGAACTGGGTGCTTGGGTCCAAAGGCAGCAAAATGGCACTTGGCCTGGGGGTTCTTTCATTGGTCAGGAATCTTGATTTGGCTGCCTGATTATCTTGCTTTAGTGTCAAGGTCATGAGACCAGGTTGCGGGCCTGTGCCTCTTTCCTGGGTTGGCTCTTGATTAGTTGCTGGTGTAGCCTTTAAACTCATGAAGCTAATGGTTGTCAAATCAGTGCCTTCATTAGGCGCTGTGATTAATCCTCCATTTGGTGTGATGATTTCTTTGGTTTGTCTCTTTTTACCACATGGGTCAATACGCTTGGTATCAGCTTGTGGGGGCTCAATCCCAGAAAAACGCAGGCGGGCGGTCCTGCGGTCCACAGGCCCAGCGTCCCAAAAGAATCCAGGTTTGGGGTTCAATTCCTGCTCCTGGGCCGGGGTTTCTAGAGAGGAAGAATTATCAATCCTGACAAACTTGGATAAAATGCAGGCAGGCGGGCTGCCTTAAAGCCAGTCCATTAGAATAAAAGACTGATGGTTCCATATTGACTTGATAATTGATCCAAGTCATATTTCCTTAATGAAATCCTCTCTTAGGCTTTATTAGTGGAGAGCAAAGGATGATAATGTTGTCATACAGTATAATTATCTATAGTAAAATATAGAGACACATATGAACCTATATCCAGAAGTAGGAAGAATTGTCCCAAATCCTTCAGGCCTTGGGCCCTGTCAGACTTGCTACTTCTGACGACAAAGAAAATAATCCGGGCCAGAGGTTACGCCAAAGTCACAGGTTCTCTGTACTTTCTCAATGTTAGAAGACTTAGGATATTATCTGTCAGATGATAAAATACCATGGTCCGCGGATTCCTGACAGTAGGGTTTTATTTTATTGCAATATTAATAAGTTGGTGTGTTTTGGAGGCAATTTAAAAGATATTAAATTAATATAATATTGTACTATGTTCCCTATGTTATTTCAGGGGACAAAATCAAAGTGCACAAAACAAAGTGCAGAAATCAAAGTGCCTAAATCAAAGTGCAGTAAGCTCTTGGGTTTTCTTTTGAAGGTTTCTCTTTTGAATTTTCTCCTTTCCCACCTCTCATTCCTCCTCAATTTTTTTAAAAGTTTTGTTGGCCCTTTGGCTGCACTGGGGGCCAAAAAACTTTTAAATTTTCTGCGTTGTCAAGAGGGTGGATCATATAAAATCTGATACCAAGTAGAAAAACTTTCTTTTTCTTTCTTCTCCTCCTCTCCTTTTCTCTCTCTTTTATTATCCTCAATTATGTCTATTATCCTCTCTACATTCTTACCCTCAATTATCTTTTATTATATTTTTTACTATATGTATTAGAGAAAAATAAGATTTATAAATTGTTTCTCTTTTATATACAGCTTTGAACTATCTATATAATATTTTTGTGGAAGTACAGTGTTTTTAACATAAAAATATTCAAGTCTTCATATTATGAGATATAAGTGGCAGGTTCTTGATATCTTTGAATATTGTGGCTTATTATAAATAAGATATAGGACTATATCTTTTATTAATATTATAAAATTGTACAGTATAGCTTTAATAAGAAAGTAATGTACTTTATATTATTTTAATGATAGTCTCTTATACTTTTTATCATTGAAATAAGATCAATAATAAACCAAAATACCTAAAATCATATGCTTGTATCTTGTAGGAAAAATCCTTTATTTTGCTTATACTGAAGTATTATTATAGCTTTACATAAGCTGAAAATGAAATTAAACTTTTTTATTGAAACTATAGTTTATAAAGAAAATTGTGTAGTTTTATATTTTATATTAAATTGAATACAGTAGTTTTAAAAGCTACAGCAACAACCAAAAATAAATCAGATTTAAACAAAATGATTTCAGATTTTAACAAAATTCAAGTCACGCAAGATTCAGGAATCAATTAATTTAAAAAAATAGGTTGATAAATGAACTTTCAAACAAAAAAATTTCACTAGCCCATTATATGAAATTATACAGTAGTTTTAGAAGCTATGGTAACAACCAAAAATACT
Organism: Entomophthora muscae; assembly: GCA_014839935.2. Lineage (NCBI taxonomy): Eukaryota > Fungi > Entomophthoromycota > Entomophthoromycetes > Entomophthorales > Entomophthoraceae > Entomophthora > Entomophthora muscae. The sequence goes on from QTSX02006624.1 coordinate 28,922, forward strand.
TCAGATTTAAACAAAAAGATTTCAGATTTAAACAAAATTCAACTACCAGGTTGAAATATACACTCTGTTAACAGGGTTTATTGGCGTTAATGGGCAAAAAGAGTCAACACAGCAAAAAAGTGCTCACGCGCAAAGTGAAATCATTCAAAATACAATCCAAAATACATTGATTCACAAACAAAATGGGGTGAGTTGACTTTTGGTGTACATATGTTTACTATGTGAATTGGTGACAAAATACACCCAAGCACAGTGTGTCAAAACTCAATCCAAAAACAAAACACAATAGCAACTTGCTATGTAAACAAAATCACTCACTCAGTGTGTGCAATGGATTGTAAAAAAGAATGATACCAAGGTATCTAAAATAAGACACAAGATCTGAAGCATAAATTTAAAAATATTGTATTGGGTGCTTAATTTGGCGTAAAATCTTGGAAAACAGGTGGAAATTATTTTGGATATTCAAAAATGGGCATTGTAAAACCAGAAACAACTAATTAAGAAATAAAAATCTATAATTGGGATATTGGGTGAGAAAAAAATAAATAATTGAATATCCATAAACAGATAAAAGCAAAAATTAAAATTAGAGAGTAACTTAATTAAGTTTTATTTGATATTTTATTAAATTCTAAAAATGGAAGGAACACAACAACAGACTACCATTGCACCTGTTGTGCGCCGCGGTTGTGGTTGCCCCCGCGGGTCAAAGAATAGACTTAGTACAACACAAGTGCCTACTCAGGAGGGAGGCAGGAGAGGAAGGTTCTATAGTGATGCTGCACTGACACAGCCAGTTCAAGGAGCACAAGCTGCTAGGGTGCAGAGCATAAACCCTCAGGTCCCCAAGCTGACCCAGAAGCCCACCAAGGTTACCTTCACCAAGAAAGTTAGAGACAAGGAGGTAGAACTTACTTCATATGTGTTTGACGTTGTGTACCAGCAAGAGTTGGTCCTGTCAGCCATGCTAGAGAAGGTGAAGCCTGTACTTGATACTAGCTACAAGCCATACATCAGTGATGGCAATCAGGAGGATGACAAGGAGCCTGAGTTCTTCATAACTGATGAGGGACAGTTGGTTCTAAAGAAAGTTGTAGCCTTCTACAACAAGGTACCCATGCCTTGCAAGCCTGTCACAAACCAGGATACTGGCTTGTCTGAACCCACAAAGCCTGCTCAGAAGCGCATTACTGACATAAAGTGCATCATCCTGCTCAGGCTTATGCAGGAATCTGGTGAATACAAGGCAGCTACAACTCTTGTTGGGGTGGATCCCAAGTATGCCTCCAAGACCTTCAACAAATTCATCAATACTGCCCATGTCCTTGCTGCAGAGAAATCCCTGTGTATATCCACCATGATCACCAAGGAGCACAAATGGGCAGTCTGCCAGTGTATAACCCAAGATTTCCATATTGAACTGGAAAATATACAGGCCATGGTTAAATCTACTTTTTGGGTTCAGGCCTCAATTTCTTTTTACTACCATTTGCTCAAAGGAATGTGCTTTTCCTGGAAAAAACCTTGGGGCATCTCCCTATAATAGAAACAGCCCAACCAACATTGAGACTCAGAAAAAATACACTGAGGCCTAAACTGCCCTCAAAAACAAGGGGTTGTTCAAATTTTACTATATTGAAAAATTGGCATTTGCCTTGTTAATGCGCAATGGGTATGGGTGTGTCCCAAAAGGCTCCAATGACAGGGTAGCTTGGCATGCTGCAGTCTGCGCCATAGCCTATTCAATGGTGGCTCTCCTTGTTCCAAAGGGAATTGAGATGTATCAAATGATATTGGGTTCTCACAATAGCTGTAGTTTCTACCATTCCTTTGATTGTTCCAAGAGCACCTGAGGCGCATGAGCCCAGGCTTCACCAACGTAATTGCGCTGGACAACATTAGTCTCCATAAGGTGGCTGATATTCATGAGGAATTCCCAATGATTGACATCAGCATTGCAGTGGGTCCCCAGCAATGGCCACAGAAAATTTGCGCCTTCTCTTCCTCCCCACCTATTTGCCCTTCCTTAATCCCATTGAGGAAGTCTTTGAGTGGCTCAAGCAAGTTGTCAAGTGAGGAGCCCCAACTGGGACCAAGGACCTGTTTAATTTGCTGCAGCCTGGGATCCACACCCTCCTAGCTGAGACCTTGGCCAAATTCTATGGCCACACTGATTTGTTCATTCCTGTGTGCCTTGCCAAACAGCCAATCAATTAAAGGCTTAGTGTATCCAACTTTTTTATATTCACTAATTTACTATTCAAGATTTATTAATTATCATTTTATATTTAGATGTTTCAAGTCCGCAATCACATTCAGCAGGACCATCCATGAAGGTTAGTAATTTATTTATTTACAATCATTTTTTATTATGGCATCTAAGGGTATCCCAAACGCTTGATATGAATTATGCAAATATATTTATATCACTTTTGCCAAAAATATAAAAATCAAATTAAAAAAGTTAAATATAAAGTGTATGAATTGGAAGTAGATTTTATTGATGTATATTATTATGCTTTTATGAAAACCATTTCTGTAATACATTTTGCAAAACTTAATTGCTAAAATAAGACTTAAAAATTATTTATAATAAAAATAATCTAGAGTATATAAGATGTTTATTGGTATATAAAAAAATTAAGTGCACCTATAATGGGTTTGGCGGTATGTACCCACCCCGCAATGGAGGTGGCGCACAACCTCTACCGCCACACCATGGACAGTGGATACACCCTGGCTAAAATACTCCAGCCTGCTGGTGAAAGAGAGTACAGTCAGGTGGGAGTGAAGCAGCAGAATCTCTGGCGGGGCTTCAAACCCGTATATTCCAGCCAGGACCAGGGCGTCCTGGATCCCATGGTCAACTGAGTCATACCCGGGGGGACCTTCTTCCCATCCAGGGAGAGCCTGGACTTGTCAATCCCAAAGAGGACCTTGTCCAGGTCCTCTACAAATGCAGCCATTCTGAAGTAAAAGAGGAACCCCAGGTATAAAAAAAGATGAAGCCTTTGCCCAGCAAAGGCTTCTGTAAACTCACATAGCTTATTGTACACGGTACTAATCTTATTCTTGTGCTTTTTCTTGGAAAATATGAGCTCCATTGCCAGAGGGACCCATGTCTTGTTGGCACTCCAGGCCAACCTAAAGTTGGCAAGGTGGATGTTGGTCTTCTTTACAGCTGTTGCTTCTGCAACAGCCAGTTTTCCTACTTCACGCCCAAAGTTCTCCAACAGGTAAGAGAGTGTATGCTCTACCATAAAGCAGAAGCAAGCAGCTGCATGGGCCTGGCCCATCTCTGGTACATTCTTTAATGGAAGCGTTTCCAGGACGTCCCAAATAAGCTCAATGGAGTTTACAAAGTGACTCCACTGAGGACCACCAGGTCAAGGCAGACCAGTTGGGCGTCCTTGTAGGCAGTAACTGCCCACTCAGATGCACCCTCAGTATGTGAAATCCCAGTCAATGCCTCCCTGGACATTGGGAACGTACTGTGAATCCTATCATTGAGCTCCCACAAGACAGGGGGGACAGATAGAGCTGTTTGATCATGTGAGTGGCATAATTCAAATAGAATGTGGGCGGGACAAAAGAAACCAGAACACGGCGGAGTTGACTGTCTACATTTATAAAAAGGGTAAGTATTTAGAAAGTTTTATTAATTTTATTTTTTAGATTACCTTCTTGTGTTTCCCCTTTGCCAGTTGCTTTGGCAGGCTTGGCCATCCTTGGCGCAAGCAGTTAGGCAGGGAATTCTGTATTCTCAGTTCTTGCTTGCTTGGCTGGCTTGAGATGTGCATACATCTCAGGATTGTTAACCCAGACAGACGGCACAGAGACGGCAAATGACTTGAACCAGAGGCCCTCAACTACAGTTTTTTGAACGTTAAGAAGACACTCAATTGTTATTTTGGGGGTGTCTGGAATCTTGCCCATGAGTGAATTGGCAGACACCTTTTCAATTTTGTCCCCTGTAAGAACAGCGGCCTTGAATTTTGCCTTGACTTTGTGGTCAATGTCTTTGATTTTTTCAATTGCAAAGTCAAGATCCTTCAATAGCTTCTTCAATTCTCTCATATGATTTTTCTACTAATCTTTCCATATGTTTTTATAGCTTTGACCCCAATAAAATCTGATTATTCTGATATTTTTGTCTCTTTGTTTATTCCTGTTTGTTTTTCCATTTGCTACACTATCCCATCTTTTTACCCATTGTGTATATGTTTTACACTTATCTCAAAATGTGTTGTTTGCTTTGTGTCAGTGTTGCTTCCATAATAACCATATTATTTTTGGCACTTTACAAAGCCCCTTGTGAAAATATTAACAATGATTTGGTGATCATTGAAATTTGAATTATAAAATTATAGGTTAATTGTGTTTAGATAAAGTTGTTACTGATCCAAATTCAAAACCTTAATGATAAACTTTAAGTAAAAGAATATTTGAATGACCCTTTATGTCACAACAATTAATTTATCACTTGGCTCCTAATTGGCTTAAAGTTTATCATTAAGGTTTTGAATTTGGATCAGTAACAACTTTATATAAACACAATTAACTTATAATTTTCTAATTCAAATTAGAGTGATCACCAAATTGTTTTTAATATCTTCACAAGGGGCTGTGTTTGGGTAATAAAAATAACTGTGTTCTGGATCTAGATACATGACATAGTAAATATATGATTTTATAGAAATAAGCTGAACATAAAGAATAAAACCAACTATAAACAAAGAGACACAAACAATTGAAATTCAAAATAAAGATAATATAAAAAAAATTTTGGTGACAGGGGTTTATTGGGGCGGGGAAGAGTGATGCCTAGTAGGCAGAATGGCGCGGGAAGGAGGACGTAGAGGCAGTGCTGGCCTAGGGAGTCTGGGATTGGATGGGTTGGGTTTGTGGGCAGGGGTGTTGGTGGCAGGGGTGGAGGCAGGAGGATTGCGCGCAATGGCCGCCATATAACGCTTATTGTATTCCTCATCAGTCATTGGCTGGATGGGCTGGTAGGTGGCAGTGGCCCGAGGTGGGAGGCGCTTATCTTTATGTGATTGGTTGCCCATGTTCACGTGAAAGACAATTTGGAAAAAAAAGTCAGCCACCATTTGGCGGCCAAAGAGAGAATTGTGATCAAGGACCCCAAGATAAAGGTTGTTGAAAGCCTGAGGGCGGTACTCCCATAGTGTGGATTCAATGTTAAAGGAGACAACATCAGCCAGATAGAAGTCTGTGTGGCTGGCAGGGTATACTGAGGCCTGGTGCCCACATCCCAGAATGGCCTCAAGGGCAGTGGAGCTACCCTCCATCTGGTGGTTCAAGAAAACCCAATGCTTTAAATTTGAGCCATCCCAGGAGTTGAGTAATTCACTGAGGATGTGGCTGTACAAGCAGTCATTGGTGAAATCTGGGTTTGTTTGATAGTAGACAAAACCCTTGGCTGAAACAGCCAGAAATGCACCAATAAACGTCCCCTTCTTGACCTTCTTCCTCCCTTTTTGTGTGGCAGCTCTTCCTTGGGCGCCAAAATTGTCAAAAGCTATGGATAGCTTATAGTAAGAGATGAAAATGATGTCATCTGTGTCAGGCACCCACCCATTAGGAGTTAATCTTCCTAGGTGGTGAATGGTGGCAGAGGGATTTAATCTGGTTACCAAGGATCTTACAGGAAAGGACACCATTCCTAGATGGAATAATTCTCCAAACACTCAAAATCTGCCTAGCAGCGGGTTGAAAAGTCCCAAGAAGAAGTATGCCCCCAAGTAACACAGGAGGAAGGCAGAGGCCAAGGGAGAGAAGACTTGGGGTTCAGGGATTGTGAGTGTGGATTGATAGTTCTTGGTCTCCTCTCTGAGAGGTGGTTTATGTGATAAAGGTGTAGCAGTATACCATACTCTGGGTATAAACTGGTGCCAAGAGCTGTCTAGGAATTGTGCTTTGGGAGAGGTACCCAAATCTGCGCGCAAACCCATTGAAATGTGGCCAACACAGCCAGCAGCAAGATTATCCAAAACAATCATTTATACCAAAGAGAATCCATAGGAGGAGTCTTGGATCATCTCATGGTCTTGGATTTTAAGGCTTAAGGCCAAGTTATAAAAGAATAAGCAAAATAATTCACAGTGGGTGAGTGTAGACTTTATTGATTGAACAAGTGATAGATCATAACTTAACAGCCTTATATAGCATGGTAGCAAAATGATAATCTGGGGGAAAATAAAGGAGATCAAATATCATGGGGATAAAATTAGGGAATTAGGAGATCCTGGGCAGTTTAAAATATGAAATTAGAATTTTTAACAATTATGATAACTTAAGTGTTCTTAAAAACCATTTTTAGATTCAAAATATATAACATATGGTCAGGAAGAAACAGGAAATGTCCAGCTATCCCCCAGTTAAAACTGGGGAAGAGGAACAGGAGCCAGCAGAAGAACCCAAAGCCAACAGCCAAGCTATAACAAATACAGAGTCACAAGTGCTCTCAATGTCACCAACATGATTGAGAGATACTTTCAAAAGGATTGGCGTAGCGCCTGATTGGCTAGAATCAATTATACAAGGTATGATTTGCTTATTGCTATATTACTAATTGTTTCTTTTAGCAAACATGCAGCAAAGTGGACAGGAGAAGACCTGGGTTCAAATCCTGTAGCTTTAATTCCTGGCTCAGCAGTCAAACATGAACAATTCTCATTAGGTAAAATAGAGAATTTACTACTAACAAACTTAATAATTTTAGGAGATTCAGAAGAAACCAAAGGAGGAAGGCTATCTTTTCCTAAACCAAGGAATAGATTGTTGTCAGGAATTAAAGAAAGGACATTCCTGACACTACTCACTCCTAAGGGAAAACCTCCCCTAGCAAAGAAACCCTCCAATACCTCTGGACAGTGCTGCAGGTTCTCTTTTGGCTCCCAGGAGTTAGAATCATCTCCATAATTTTTCCATTTGACCAGAAATTGTGACTTCCCCTTGACTTGGCAGGAGTCAATTATGTCCTCTAACTCCCACTCAAAGGTGTTGGAAACAATCTGTGGGTCAAGGTTTCTTCCCTCAAGACTCTTGGGGTCATCATCAAAAGGAGTGAGGAGATTCACATGGAAAACATCATGTACGCTAGATCCTGCTGGAAGCTTGAGCCAGTAGTTCAAGCTAGAAAGTTTCTCCAGAACCTTGAGAGGACCAATCTTCTTAGGACCTAACTTCTTGCTAGGTATCTTTAACTTCAGGTTGCGGGCATTCAGGTAGACATAGGAGCCCACTATGTAGTTCTTCTCTGGAGAACAGTGGCAGTTGGTGTATTTCTTATATTCCTTGCAGGACTTAGTCAAGAATACAATCAGATCCAAGTGAATTTTTTTCATTTGGTTTGACAACTCATCTGCCTGAGGATACATTGACTCCAATAAGGTGATTGGGAAACTTTTCAAATCAAAGCCAAAATTGGCAAAGAAGGGTGATATTCCAATGGAAATGTAATAAGCAGTGTTGTAACATAACTGAGCCAAGTAGCAGAAGAGACTACAGTTATCTTTCCAAGAGAAGCGTAGTGCCAAAGATATCCTTCCAGGACCTGATTGACTTGCTTGGTTTGTTCATTTGTCTGTGAGTGAAAAGAAGTATAAAGGTTGACCTTGACTTCCATTTGTTCCATTAGCGCCTTACAAAACTGGGATGTAAATTGAACCCCTCTATCCAATGTAATGTCAGTAGGCAAGCTGTGGCCGCATACTAGTCTTGCAAAGAACATGTTGGCCATTTCCTTAGTGGTACAGGATAAAAACGGAATAAAGATGGCATATTTAGTGAAACAATCAACTATTATCATAAGCCCAGAATTCCCGCTGCTAACTGGTAGATCAACTATAAAATCCATAGATATGGAAGACCAGGGCGTGCTGGGATTGGAAGTGGAGGAGACCTTGGGGCTTGGAGTTTCCTGGCTTGTTCCTTCCACAAGTCACACAAGAAAGGATGAATTCACAAACGTCCTTCTTCATGCCAGGCCACCAGTATTGTCTGCTTAGTCTCTTTAAGGTTTTCATAAGGCCTTTATGTCCCACCAGTTGTCCTTCATGCATATGGCTCACTGCTTGAGTTTGTAAGTTACCTTCAGGAATGACTAAGGAGCCATTAAAATAAGAGATCCCTGATTGTTAACTATCACTGCCTTGTGAGCTTTCTTTAGCATGCTGGTGAGCTTTTCCTGGAAGAAAAACAACATCTGGGCTTCCATAATCTCTTGGTCCAGGGCAGTGAAGGCAGATATCTCAATGATGCTAGACAGGAACTGGGAGGAAGATAACACTGCTTGATTATTGTAGTCAAGGTCTGTGGCTGGGTTGTCCTTAAGATCTTTCTGTCTGCTGATTGCGTCAGGGACTACGTTTAACTTACCGGGTGTATATTTTATTACAAAGTCATAAGCCAAAATATCAATTGCCCATCTGGCCAGACAAGGAACAATATTCCGCTTCTTGGTGAAATACAAGCAATTCTTGTGGTCAGTGCAGATGATTGTAGGATACTTGCTCCCCTCAAGATATCTTCTCCAGTGCTTCAAGGAATTCACAATAGTTTACAGCTCTTTCTCATACACGTGGTAATTGTGTTCCCAATCCAGGAGCTTGTATGAACAGAAGGCCACAGGGAGGAATTCACCATCTTCCCCTTGCTGGAGGAGTACTGCTCCCAACATGTAGTTGGATGTGTCAGTTTCCAAAAAAAATTGGTGGTCTGGGTCCAGGCGTAACAGAGCCAGAGCCAAAGTGAAGGCATGCTTGAGCGTGTTAAAGGCTTCCTGGGCCGGAGTTGACCAGGCAAAAGGAACCTTACTGGAAGTAAGAGCAGTCAGAGGGAGAGCAATAGCCAAAAAGTCCTTAATGAACTTCAGGCAAAAATTGGCCAAACCCAAAAATCCACAGAGCTTGGTGTAGGAGGTTAGTACTGGCCAACCCAAACTGCCTTAACTTTATAAGAGGAAATTGCAAAGCCACCAGGCTTAATGGAGTACCCCAAGAACTTGATTTATGAAGCAAAAAACTTGCACTTAGACAACTTAAAAAACAGGTTAGCCTTGGTAAGGGCTTCCATGACTTCCTTAAGGTGGCCAAGATGGCTTTCTTCATCCAGGGAGTAAATCAATATATTGTCCAAGTAAACCACCACACTAGTGTTCAGGAATGGGAACAATATCTTGTTCATAAGTCCCTGAAAGGCAGCAGGGTGTTACTGAGACCAAAAGGCATAACCAAGTATTCATAAAGGCCAAAATGAGTTCAAATTACCATCTTCCATTTGTTGCCTTCAGCAATGCAGATCTGGTTGTAAGCATTTTGTAAGTCAAGTTTGGAGAAGATACGGGCGCCTGTAAGTTTGTCTGTCAATGTTTTAGCAGCCAGGAGTGGATTTTGGTTCTTGATTGTGATAGAGTTAAGTTTGGCGTAATCTACTACCAGGAAAAGGGTACCATCTGGTTTCTTGACAAAGAAGATAGAGGAGGAGCAAGATGAGTTAGAACAGCGTATGAATCCCTTCTTCAAGCTCTTGTCAAGATATTCCTTCAATGCTATGCCCTGCACTTGGTTTGTTGGACAAAGTTTGCCCCAGGATGGTATGCTTCCAGGAATCAGCCCAATTCGGCAACTGTGGTAAGTTCAACTCCCTTAAAATTGACTCCCTGGTACTCGACTCCCTTGAAATTGACTCCCTTGAACTTGACACTATAGTAAAGTGAGAATTCAGCTTTTGCCCTGATTGACAACTGGAAATTGTCACTTTTTTAATTAACAGATCTTGATGTACTGAAAACTTTTAATATAAAAATTAAGCTATACAGGTATGGTATACTAAAGTGACCCCAGAAAGCTCAAAATGCAATAAAAACAGTACTTAATTAATAAAAATAAGGAGAAATAAGCAATTATTTCTCATTTTACTATATAATTTACACTCTTCATTATAAAAATATTTTTTATTACCATAAAAATTAAAATTCCAATGAACTGAAAATAAACACAAACACAACAAATAAAGTTATGCAAAATATAAAGAAATATTAATATTGTTTGATATAGTTCATATAAGCACAACTGTGAATATCATATGTTTTATTTGGAAATTAACAAAAATTAAGATATTTCACTTACTTCCAACTATAAATATTCATCTCAAACTTACCATGTATACATAGAACAATTACTGCTATCTAATTAAGTTAAAAAAAACTTAAAATTAAAACTAAAAACTAAATGATCAAAGCTAATAAGTAAAAATTAAAGTTAAAAAGTTAAAAGTTAAAAATAAAAATCATATAACCAAGCAAGCAAGCAAGTTTATTCCTTGTCATTCTTTCCCTGTTTTATCTTGGCCCCTTCCAGGAGGGCAGCGGCAATAAGCTCAAGCTGCTGCTTAAGCTCAGAGGCCTTGTATTTGTGCTTGGCCGCACCCTGGATGGCCTTGGTGAAGAGGGTACAGCGGGTTGTTGGCTTGGTAGGGGGGGACGCGGTTGGAGAGATCACGCAGCTTGGAGATGGTTTTCTCCTGATTGTGCTGCAAGAGGGAAAAGAACTTATTGGATTTTGGGTGGAGCCCAAAGTTGGCCTTGAGGTGTTTGTGGTAAGCCTCTAGCGCTGAGGTGGTCTTGAGCTCACCATTCACTGCCGCCCGGTACACATTCCAGCTGGCCTTGGCACGGGCCTTGCCTTGCCTCTGCGTGACAACCTTCCCAATCCACTGGGGCTCAAAGTACTCAAGGAAAGGCTTGAACTCTGGGTGCTTCACTATGTAGGGATCCTTTGAGAGCACCTCAAACCCCATTGCAGTGTGCTCTGGCTTTAAAAAAGCCAAGGCACTAAATTGTGCCAGCACAAATATGCAGGTGTCTGAAGTATCCCTCCGGCTCAACCTACTAAGCTTGGCATAGGCCTGCACGTTACAAGCAACTGCTTGGCAGAAGTGGAAGTGGCACCCCTGCACCTCCCTGCTAAACAGCTGCTCAAATGCATTGAACTGAGCAGGCTCAAAGTCTATAATGCATACGCAAAGCCCAAGAGCTCTTAGCCTTGCCTTTTCCTCTGAGTCCAGGGTGGCCTGGTCCTTGTCAGAGGCAGGTGGGTTGGCAAGGGTGTGGGGGGAGTCTTCTTGGATTCATCATCATTGGCAGGAGAAAGGAGGGCAATTTCTTGGCAAAGGATGGAGAACGCACGGGTATAGATGGCCTCAGTGGCCCTGGGAAGAAGGAAGAACATAAGTGGAATCACCCAGATGTCAATCTGGGCATGAACCATCCAGAGCTGCTTGAACATCCAGGGGCAAGTGGCAAAGGTACCATCAACTAGCCAGAGGACGCCCTTTTCAACTCCATCAGGTTCTGCTGAGTTGAGTAGCAGATTATACAGTCCTTGGCTGCAGGCCTGTCATCATGAAGCAGGAAGGCCTCCCCACTAGGAAGCTGCTTAAGCTCATGAGTGAGCGTGAGCTCAGAGAGGATGTCAGAAGCCTTGGGGGGAGGGGATTTGCAGCAATACACTTATTGATGATGAATTTTACCAACTGCTCCTGTGTTGGTACCAACTTGAGATTGTTGGGTTTGAGATGCTGGAGGGCCTTGATGGCCAGATCAGAAGCACAGAAGTTGGCAGTGGTGGGAATGACCTGAACAAGGTACCATTTAAGCATGCAAGTGATTAGATGATTGGGGGCTCACAAGTGTGCTCCCCTTTCTCCAATGTTACTCACTCCCAGCCCTTGGTGTTCAACTGGGCCCCACAAGTCTTATCCTTGCAGACAAAGTGCTTGCTTTTGGCCTGCCGCTTTTGGTTGTTGCAATTGAAAGATATAATTGTCGGCAACGTAACCAGGGCTGCCTTTTACGGACATGATCAGAAAGTACCAGGGGAAGTGCTTAGGAACTTTAAGCTCTCTGTCCACATTGCAAATGTTGTTGATGGCCAGTGGATCCCAAGCCACATGACCAGAAGCTTTAAACTTCTTGAAGTAATCCTCCGGCTCATCTTGGGGGTCAGATGAAGAAGGAGGGGAAGAGCCATTGGGAGGGGGGAAGGATTCTTTGAGGCCTGCTTAGATGCCTCCTTTTTCTTACCAGAAGAAGAGGTGGGATCCTTGGCAGCCTTTGCCTTCTTGGTCCAGCACTCCTTGGTAGGCTTGGAGTTGGCCTCTGAGTGATAAAATGAGTGGTTGGTAAGATCACCATCTGATTTATTGGGGGAGGATTTTTGGGGGAAAGGTGAAGGTGATGTAGAAGATGAGGGGGGAGGAGTGGGAGGAGATGGGGTTGGAGGTGATGGGGTTGAAGAATTTGCCTTTGCAGGCTTCTTGGCACACTTGGGGGTGGAGGCAGTTTCTTTGGAGCCTTTGGAGGCTTGGCGCTTAGGCTTCTGGCTGTTCTTGCTTGATTTTGTCTAAAGAAAAGTTTAGCATTGTAAATAAAATGATTGAGAAGATATTGCAAACACAAAGTGGTAAAGCAAAGCAAAAGTTGAATGAAAAGTGTGCAAATAAATTTTTATTTATAAAAAACATAAAAAATAGAAGCAAAATAGAAGCTCAAAGTGTAGATATAAAGGTTAAAACATAGAAAATAAGTGAATTTATTATAAAGCATCAAAGATGTTAGCTTCAGCATAACATCTTAGTGTTAAATCAATGTAAAAGTTTAATTGAAAATCAAAAAATATATGAAAATTATATGGAGAGCAGCAGAAAAAGTAGTAGATTATAATAGCAAAAAAATTATTATGTGGATTTTTTTATTGAGAGTTGAAAATTTAAAACATAGTAAAGTGTCAAGTTTGGCACTGTCAAACAGCCGGAAAAAGCTGAATTCTCACTGTCAAGTATGCCAGAGTTGAGCAGAAACATCAAATTTACTATGTTTTTTACATATAAAACTTGCTTAAATTTAAACTGGGTTCAAAAGTTAACCCAAAAGCAAGGCAGTTTTGTATGCTCAAAAAAAACATAAGTTAAAAAAGTAAATGAGTGGAAATGTGTTTATTAGTGATTAGGGTATGCTGTGAGGAGCTGGGAGTGAATTATTTACCATAGTGTTGGTTAAAACGTTAAGAAGCTCTCTGTACTAATCCCCAAGTTAAAGTGTTGAGTGGGTGAGTGTTGAGTGGCGCTCATAGTGCGTCACATATTAATTTAGCCTTAATTCTGAGCCTTTGATTAGTTAAATCCAAAACCAATTGGGTGTCAAGTAGATAGAGTCAAGCAAAGAAAGTGTCAAGTTTCAGTTTTTTATAAATTACATATGAAATCTCTTAATAAATTGGGCTTAATTTATGTGGCACCACTTAATCCAAAAACCTGGGAATGACATAATGTAAAATAAGTGGGATACTTGATTAATGTCTATGCCACCAAATCCAGTATAGTGGTGCTTGGGAGCCTAATTGACAACTATGGACACTAATAATAAAAATATAATAGTAAATAGCAATTTTTATATAAGTGCATAAGTATTTTATTAATAAAATATTGATTTGGCTTAAAAAGTGTCAAACTGGTCACTTTTGGGTTTAGAGTGTCAAACACAGGTTTTTTCTTTTATATTAGTAAATTTACTTATAAATTGCCCCTTAAATTGGTATTTTAGATAACCAATTTATTAAACAGAGTCAAGTTTGAGTAAATTTAACCTTGGTTTTTGGTTTCAAACCCCTGAATTACTAGTAAAAATTAGCTTAAAATCAGTTAAGCCAAAAATACTAATAGATTCACATATGCAGCACTCGGCTCCCTGGTACTCAACAAAGTGTCAAGTACCAGGGAGTCAAGTTTAAGGGAGTCAAACTTACCACAGTTGCCCTCAATTCTAAGGTCCAAAGATTTATGAGACAGTAACTTGTTACAGCTGGCATCACTGAAAAAGCTCTCATAATGAAGCAATTCATATGGAAGTGAACCCTTTTGATGGACTTGGGTCTGCCCCAGACTGGAAAGAAATTCTAATTTTGTATGACCATGTGTGTTGTACTGACCAATTGGCACTGAGAAGTTGATTCTAAGGTTTGTAAACTCAATTTGGTGTGTGTCCCAGTTGATGTTCATCCGGGCTTGTTCACACCATGGGTAGCCAATAATGACAGGGAAGGTAAGACCACTAATGGTGGAATAATCCAAAGTGAAAGAAGCTCCAGATCTGGAGGTTTCAATGGGGCAAAAAATGCAATTGACGTGAATTGAAGACTTATTAGCTAGCAGGACCAATGAGGGAGTGTAGTCTTCAATGCGTAGTAACTTCAAAATAGAATGGTCAAGGACGTTACCCATGGCACCAGTATCAAGGAGTGAAAAGGTGTCAAGCCTTCCTTGAGAAGTTTTGATTGTAACAGGAAAGGAAGCATAAGACTTATTGGTAGATTTATTTGGGTTGGCAGCTGCCAAAACTGCTGATGGGGTCTGCTGAACATGGTTGAGCGCAAAGCAATCTTTAGCTTGGTGGCCCTTCTTTCCGCAGTATATACAGCAGCCCTTGTCCATGTGGAGTTTGCGTTTGGTATCAGAAAGCTGATATCCCCTACCCTCCTTAGATATGAGACTCAAGGGGAGAGTATCAGGATTGTTCTTCTTGGTCAGCGGCATCTGGCGTGGAGTGGGTTTCCAAGGGGGTAGTTGCTTAACCCAAGGAGCCCAGCATAGGATTTCTTGAACAAGGTTGTTGTAGTTGGTTGGAAGGATGTGGTGAGCCAAGAAATCCTTGAGTTTGGGCAAAAGTCTCTTCTGCAAGAGGTAGCAGGCTTCTTCATTACCCATCCCAATGGCATTCTTGATACAGGCAAATTCCTCAAGAAATTCCAAAGTAGCCATCTTACCCTGATGAAAGCTAGATATTTGGTCTCAGAGTTCTTCTGACAAGAGCTTAGGCAATATGGTAGAAAGAAGGGGCTCACAAAAATTAGGAAAGTTGTGTTAAAGTTCATCACCCTTGAGAATGCTCTTGGTGTACCACTGGCAAGCCTTGCCTTGGAGCTGTTCAGCAACGTGATGGACCTTCTGAGCATTGGTACAGAATTATTTGGGTGGTCTTGAGGAGCAATTGGGAAAAGGCCAGGAGAATAAGGATCTTGTTGGGGGCTTTGTCCTCTGGTTGAGCTGCTGATATTCTGTTCAACACTACTATTTAAACATGACTTTTTTTGCAGGATTTAGGCAAGGGAGATTTTTTACGTAATACGGCCACTAGATAGACAGTAAGGCATAAGATGATGATAATAAATAACAGCGCCAAAGTCTTCACTAGTCCTAGCTGGTACTCAAGTTCTAAGGTCTTGATTTGGCTTGAGGTCCCAAAAAGGGCCTCAAAAATGGGTTCAATCAATCTGTCAGGCACCCACCCATTAGGAAGTAAACTTCCTAGGTGATGAATGATGGAAGAGGGATTTAATATGGTTACCAAGGATCCTACAGGCAAGGAAACTATTCCTAAATGGAATAATTCTCCAAACACTTGATATCTGCCCAACAGCGGGTTGAAACGTCCCAAAATGAAGTATGCCCCAAGGTAACACAGGAGGAAGGCAGAGGCCAAGGGATAGAAGACTTGGGGTTTGGGGATTGTGAGTGTGGATTGATAGTTCTTGGTCTCCTCTCTGAGAGGTAGGTTATGAGATAAGGGTGTAGTAGTATACCATACTCCTGGTATAACCTGGCGCCAAGAGCTGTTGAGGAATTGTGCTTCTGGAGAGGTGCCTGAATCTGCGCACAAACCCATCAAAATGCTGGCCATTGCAGCCGGCAGCAAGATTATCCAAAACAACCATTTATACCCAAGAGACTCCATAGGAGGAGTCTTGGGTAATCTCATGGTCTTGGATTTTAAGGTTTAAGGTCAAGTTATAAAAGAATAAGCAAATTAATTCACAGTGGGTGAATGTAGACTTTATTGATTAAATAATTAGAAGATCAAGAGATACCAGAATTATATAGATGGGAACAGAATGATAGTCTGGAGATAAAATAAAGGATACAAAATCTCATGGGGATGAAATTGGGGAATTTGGAGATCCTGGACAGTATAAAATATAAAATTAGAATTTTTAACCATTATGATAGCTTAAGTGTTCTTAAAAACCATTTTTGGATTAAAAATATATAACACATGGCCAGGCAGAAACAGGAAATGCCCAGCTATTCCCCAGTTAAAACTGGGGAAGAGGAACAGGAGCCAGCAGAAGAACCCAAAGCCAACAGCCAAGCCATAACAAATACAGAGTCACAAGTGCTCCCAACATCACCAACATGATTGAGAGATACTTTCAAAAGGATTGGCGTAGCAACTGATTGGCTAGAATTGATTTTTCAAGATAATGATTACTTGTTCCTATATTACTAATTGCTTTTTTAGCAACCAAGCAGCAAAGCAGACAGGAGAAGACCTGGGTTCAAATCCTATAGCTTTAATTCCTGGCTCAGCGGTCAAACATAACCAATTCCCATCAGGTAAAACAGAGCATTTACTACTAACTAACTTAATAATTTTAGGAGATTCAGAAGAAACCAAAGGAGGAAGGCTATCATTTCCTAAACCAAGGAATAGATTGTTGTCAGGAATTAAAGAAAAGACATTCCTGACAATCTTACAAACTTGTCAGGCATTGAACCAGGGTTGACTTGATGTTAATATCATACAGGGAATCCTCAGCGCCATCCCATTGGTTGCCGGCAAAATTGGTAAGAACCCATATGGAAGCCATCTTTCTGTGCATCCAGAGCTGCATCATGCGCTCAGAGACCCATATGTTATGGTGTGCAAGCTGTTTGCAGACCTGGGTTAGGGGAAGCTTGGGTCCCCGCTGGAGGAGGTCAAGCATTATTGGGTAGGCCTCGGTTATCTGGGACTTGGGGACCTTCCTTGGCTTCTTGGCTGTCCTAATTAGATTCCCCTTGTTTATTAGGTTGTTGAGCTCCCGCATTATGATGTCTCAGGTAAATTGCAACTGGGCGGCAATCTGGTCCCATGACAGACCCTGTAGGTTTAGTGCCACAATTTCCTGGAGAATTTTGACAGTGATGATTTGTTGTTTGGGGCACTGGGCCGCAGGAGCTAAAGCCTGATTGGCTGTAGGGGTGAAGGTTGGCTAGCAGCAGGAAGATGTTCCAAATCAAGGTTACCATCCTGATTGGTTGGTTGGCAGGCAGCTTGTGCAGGGGTGGGTACAGGAGCAGGGGCAGAGCTAGACACTGTGTGACTACTGAAAAACTCAAAGCCATAGGGGTCAGTGGTCAGGTACAAGTCAGCTTCCTTGTTACCTGCCTTAAAGGCTTGGGTTTAAACAGGTGCCTCCACGCCCTGAAACTTGCCTCCATTGAAGCTGGATTGGCTGCTGGCACCGTTGAAGATGTTGCTGTTGAAAACCATATTGAAAAAAATCTAGGATAAAATCATTAAAAGTAGAAACTTTAAAATTTAATGATATATTTTAATTGTAATCTTGAGTCCATATTTGGAAGGTTCTCAAAACCATTTCATACAAATCTGGAGCCATGAAAATGGATAAAATGCCTCTGGTCCTAAATTGGATAGCTGTTGATTGGCTGTTAACTGTTATATTTCTATTTTAGGCTTCTCATACTACACATTTTGTGTGAGTTCTTTTTGTTTTGTGCTTGTGGAATCTCACTTCTAGTTTACTTCAATTTTGTTTCTTTTTAGTCCTTCTGTTGGTGCCTCATATGAATCCTGATTGGATTATAATATACTCTGGAATAGCCTCCATCCATTTCACTTGTTGTGTCAGTTCATTTTGTTTGTGGTTTGAACTAAACTGCTTGATGTTTGATATAATTTTATATAATGGGCTAGTAAAATTTTGTTTTTTGTTTGACAGTTCATTTATTAACCAAAAATATTTGAATTAATTGAATCCTGAATCTTGCGCAACTTGAATTTTGTTCAAATCTGAAATCATTTTGTTTGAATCTGAAGTATTTTTGTTGTTTCCATAGCTTCTAAAACTACTGTAGAAAATATCAAGTGGCGTTGTGTAAACCACAAATAAAATGAACTGACACAACAAGTGAGATGAATGATGCTGTTCTGGAGTATATTATAATCCAATCAGAATTCATATGAGGCATCAACAGAAGGACTAAAAAGAAAAAAATTAGAGCAATCTAGAAGTGAGATTCCACAAGCACAAAACAAAATGAAGTCACACAAGATATTGTTGTAACCAAGTTTCCAGACTTTCTTGCTAATGTATCTTACAATACACAGGGGGCGCTCAATGAGTCACCCCTTGATGTGTCTAACAACATGATCTAGTCTGATGACAATGTCAAATGGCAGGCACTTCCTCTTAATTAGGAGTGCTACCAATTCAACCTGCTGATCCCCGCACAAGTTATTCATTGGCTTCAAACCTTACATGGAATACGCCACTATGCCACCCCCTTGTGGCCTTGTGGCTTTCCCTATATAGTATATTAATCACAATATTCTAGAATAGACAATACCTTATTCTATTCATTCTTGTCCTTTCTATTGAACTGTTGTCTTCCCCAACTCAAATACTGAATCCTCATTGATTCAGTTGCAACAGTGGTAGCAGCAGTAGGTTCACAACCTACCTAAAACAAAATTCCCCCTAAGAAAGGACAGAGTACAGGCTGTATGGCTACTCCCCATCAAGAAACTTTCCTGCCAATCTCAAGGGGGACATCCCCAATGGGTATTTTATTTACCAAGACCAGCTAGTCCTTACAAGTGTGTATAATTTGCTCCGCCTTGGGCAGCGTGACACCAGTGTCACCCCTCCCCAGTCAGACCTTTCACAGTGTATGCTCAATCTCCAGCTGGAATTCTTTGTGGGTGGAGTTAAAGGAGCCAAAATTGTCAGTTGGCTTCAATCCACCAAGACCTGCCTTTGTATCTTCCAGGTTCCCAAGCCCATGTGGATTGCCACTGCGTCAGGGCGCCTCACGGGGCCTGCTGCTGTATGGTTTACTAACTGGGCCAGTCAGGAAATTGAAGTCACCTGGGTGGCATTCCAGGATGCTGTGAGATCCTGCTACAGCATAACTTTCTTGTCTATTGTGGTGAGAACTCCCCTGTTAGCAATTAAACAGAATGTGTCCGTTACCAAGTACCTTGCCACCTGGCAACAAGCTCTTGCCGCCACCCCCAAAGCTGTAACCAACAGGAATGCAATGCTTCTGACCCTAATTGTCAATGGGCTCAAGCCCCATATCTGCAATTGGGTCCCTGTGGGACATTGCACCTCCATCAATGGCTGTTACAAGGCCATTTTGGAGGCCAACAATCAGGCTTTGATGGGCTTCTACTGTACTAGTGATGCTCTGACTCAACCTTGTGCAACACCTGACAGTGGCCACAACCAAGTGGGCCACTGCCAGCCATGCAAGCAGGAAAGTGGAATCAAACACCCCCGCAAGGGGGAACTCCAGCTAGCACAAATTGAAGATAAGGGAAAAGCCTGGGGTTTTTAGCTATGGGAGTTTCTACAACCCCACTTGAACCTTCCTCTTAACCCCTGCTTGCAAAGAACCCCTGCAATTACAATGTACACAAAGTTGAAACCCTTGACGTCATCCAGGTCCATAGTGACAAACCCGTACTTCAAACAAGCCACTCTTCAAATAAAGTCACCCGCTTAGCCTATCCCTTCTGTTTTTGTGGGAATACCCACAAACTATTGGTAGATACTGGGGCTGACCACACTATGGTGGACCAGGAGTTTGCTGACTCCCAACAATTGGACCAAGTGCCTAGCAGGTTCAAGGCAGTACAAGTAGCTGATCCTGTAGAATTTCAATTACCCATGAGACAGTACCCTTCTCTGTGAAAATAGGAAACATCCAGGTTAAGCTCTCTGGGCCAATAATGGTAGGGCTCAGCCACAATGTAATTGCTGGCCTCAACTGGCTTTGGCACAACTGTCCCTACATTGACTGGGATACCTCTGTCATCACCCTCAATATAAATGGGGTGGGCTTACAGATCTATCCTGTCAAAATGAGCAAGCTACTCCATGATACTGTGTTTGTTAGAATAACAGAGACAGACTTGTACAACTTCAAGGGGGAAACTAGAATTCAACCAATGCTCAGTCAAATTTATCCACACAGAACCACCTGCAGCCCTTCCCTTGATCACTTCACCCCCACCAGCGCTTGCTGCACTCCTCAAGGAGTACAAGGATGTCTTCAGCAAAACACTGGATCAACTACCTCCCCCTTAAGAGATCCAGCACGCTGTACAACTCCAAGGGTTGCTACCTAAGGCATGCCCCTTGTATTGTCTTATGCCCAAAGAAGATGAGACCCTACACCAGCACCTTGTGGAAGCACTCAAAAAGGGCTTCATCCGCCCCTTGCTCTCTCCATACAGAGCCGATGTCTTCTTTGTAGCCAAGAAGGATGGGTCCCTTTGCCTGGTCACAGATTATTGTGCCTTAAATGAGGTGACTGTTAAGAATAAGTACCCCCTGCCATTATTGATGACCTGTTTGATACACTTGCGGGTGAAAAGGTCTTTAGCAAGATCAATATCACTGTGGGGTACAACCAGGTCCGCATTGCACCAAGGGATGAGGCAAAAACTGCCTTCTGCACACACTACAGGTTGTTTGAGTGTCGGGTCATGAACTTTGGAATGACCAACGCTCCTTCCACCTTTGCCATGTTGATAAACAAGTCATTTGAGAAACTGATTGGAAAATGTGTGGTTGTGTACCTTGACAACATTATTGTCTTCAGTCAAGATCAAACCACGCACCTCCAACACCTCTGTGCTGTCCTTGACACCCTTCAGAAAAATCAGCTAAAAGCTAAACCCTCCAAATGTGAGTTCCTCAAGTTGGAGTTGTTGTTCCTTGGGCCCACTGTCTCTGCCCAAGGGATAAAGCCCAACCCTGCCAAAATCAAGGCAATCACCAGCATGCTGCCTCCCACTGATGTGGGCCAGGTGTGCACCTTCTTAAACATGCTTGCCTACATGTGCAAGTTCATTCCCAATTGTGGGGAACTAATTGCACATCTCATCAAACTCCTAAACACTAAGAAGTACTTCCACTGAACCCCTGCCAGAGATCAAGCCTCCAAGACGTTGAAGCAGAGACTTACAACAGCACCTGTACTGCAGTTCCCCAACCAAAACCGCCAGTACAAACTCAAGACTGACGCCTCTGACAGGCCATAGGGGGCGTGCTACAGGTAGAAACTGTCAATGGCGTCTTCCTCCCCATGGCATATGAGTCCAGGAAGCTTATCAACTTAGAACAATGTTACCTCATTCATGATAAAGAATTAGCGGCAATTGTGCACTGCATCAAGAAGTGGTGCTGTTACCTAGAAGGGGCCATCTTTCCACCCTGCGTCCTGACAGACCACAAGTCACTCCAGTACTACAACATGCAGTCCCACTTGAAATGCCGTCAAGCAGGCTGGATCAAGCGTCTATCCCCCTACCAGCTGCGCATCAAGTACAAGCCTAGGAAGGAACTTGTCACAGCTGATGCGCTTTTGCGGCTCTACTTGGTGTCCATCACTGAGGACAATGGCTTGGACCCAGATTGGCCCATGCTCTACCTCCGCCCTAAGGCAACCTGCTACAAGGGCCTTAACTTGGTCACCATCTCCAAGCTGAAGGACAACAAAAGTCAGTTCACCATTGATGCTGGAAACATCTGCTGCCAGGCAGAGACAGGTGAGAAGACGCCTTACATTCCCACCACACAACAAGGGGACACCATCTTGCACTACCACCAAACCCTGGGTCACATCAGATGGTGTAACCTCTTCAAGATCATGGAACAAAAGGTTTGGTGGCCGCGCATGCATCAAGACATCTTGGACCTCCTCAAAACGTGTGTGCTGTGCAAAAAAACACGTCTAAACCTGCTCCCCCAAAGTCTGTCCTGCCCATCAAGGCCATGGAACCCTTCAAGCAGTGGGCCCTTGACATTGTGGGGCCACTCCCCAAAGACAGACTAGGGAAGAAGTACATTATCACTGCCATTAACTACTTCACTTACTGGCCAGTGGCCTGGGCAACAATTAACCACACCACCACTATTACCTGCTTCATTGGCAAGGAAATTGTGGCCTGCTTTGGGCGGCCCAAACGCCTCATCACAGATGGTGGCCCCAAACTTGTTTGGCATGTCATGAAGGCGTACTGCGCCAAGAATGCACTCCAGCAGATAATCACAACCCCATACCATCCACAAGCCAATGGACGTGTGGAGCAATTAAATGGCTCATTGGTTCAATTGATTGCCAAGCTCTCACAGGAACACCCCAATACCCATGGACTAAACACCTGCCTACTGCTCTACTTATTTTACAAGCAAGAATTAACAGAAGCATTGGGTTCAGCCCCAGCGCCCTGGCCTTTGGAACGCCCAACAGTTTGACAGGAGTTGAACAAGGGAATTTACGGTCTACAGTTCCCGGGAAACCTCCCCTGTTGACAACTCCATCCCTGAATCAATGGCGTGCCAAGGCCCAAGAGATCAAACACAAACAAATTGAAGGAGGGAAAAAGCACCTTGAGGCAAGATATGTTGTAGGTGTCCACGTCTACACCCTCAACCCCAATTTAGCCAAATTAAAACCCAACCACCTAGGGCCCTTTAAGATAGCTGCGGTCTATGACAATCACACCTATCAACTTGAAGATGCCCAAGGGATTACCAAGAAGCTCCACCATGATTGCTTGCGCCCCTGAAGTGCCATCCCCACACAAAGGTTGTTTGTGCGGACCTTCCCAGATCTTCTGCAGACTCTGATCCTGGTGTCTGACAACAAACAGGGGGCAAGGGGGGGTGTTGCAACCAAGTTTCCAGACTTGCCTGCTAACGTATCTTATAATACACATGAGGCGCTTGATGAGTCACCCCTTGAAGTGTCTAACAACATGAGCCAATCTGATGACAATGTCAAATGGCGGACACTTCCTCCTAATTAGGAGTGCTACCAATTCAACCTGCTGATCCCCGCACAAGTTATTCCTTGGCTTCAAACCTTACATGGAATACACCACTATGTCACCCCCTTGTGGCCTTGTGGCTTTCCCCATATAGTATATTAATCATAATATTCTAGAATAAACAATACCTTATTCTATTCATTCTTGTCTTTTCTATTGGACTGTTCTCTTCCCCAACTCAAATACTGAATCCTCATTGGTTCAGTTACAACTTATGCAGTATGAGCAGCCTAAAATAGAAAAGTAACATTTTAACAGCCAATCAACAGCTATTTAATTTAGGAACATATGTATTTTATTTATTTTCATGGCTCCTGATTTGTGTAACATGGTTTTGAGAACCTTCCAAATATATACTTGAGATTAAAATAAAAACAAATCCTAAAATTTTAAACTTCTACTTTTAGTGATTTTATCCTAGGTTTTATTTTAAGATGCTTTTAACAGTAATATCTTTGATGGCATCAGCAGCCAAGCCAGCTTCAATGGAGGCAAGGCTCAGAACGTGGAGGCACTTGTTTACACCCAAGCCTTTAAGGCAGTTAACAAGAAAGCCAACCAGTACCTGACCCCGACCTATATGGCTTTGGATTGTTCAGTAGTCACTTAGTGTCTAGCTCTGCCCCTGCTCCTTTATGCACCCCTGCACAAGCTGCCAATCAACCAACCAACCAATCAGGATGCAACCTTGATTTGGAACAACTTTCTGCCATCAATCAACCTGCAATCCCTTCAGCCAATCAGGCTTCAGCTCCTGTGGCCCAGCGTCCCAAGCAACAAATCATCACCACTCAAATTCTTCAGGAAATTGTGGCACTGAACCTACAGGGTCTGTCCTGGGATCAGATAGCTAGCCAATTACAATTTACCTGAGCCATCATAATGTGGGAGTTCAACAACCTAATGAACAAGGGGAATCTTATTGGGACAGCCAAGAAGCCAAAGAAGACCCCCAAGTCCCAAATCACTGAGGTGTACCCAATTATGCTTGACCTCCTGCAGTGGGACCCCAAGCTTCCCTTGACCCAGGTCTGTAAACAACTTGCACACCATAACATATGGGTTTATGAGTGTATGATGCAGCTATGGATGCATGGAAAGGTGGCGTCAATCTGGGTACTGACCAATTTTTCTGGCAACCAATAGGATGGCGCTGAGGATTCCCCATATGATCAGGCAATCAAATCCACCCTGGTCTGATTCCTGACAATTTTTTTGGATTACGTCATTTTCCTCTCCTACTATAAGCTATCAATAGCTTTTGACAATTTTGGTACCCAAGGAAGAGAAGCCACCCAAAAAGAGAGGAAGAAGGGGACGTTCATTGGTGCATTTCTGGCTGTTTCAGCCAAGGGTTTTGTCTACTATCAGAAAAACCCAGATTTCACCAATGACTACTTGTACAGCCACATCCTCAGTGGATTACTCAACTCCTGGGATGGCTCAAATTCAAAGCATTGGGTTTTCTTGAACCACCAGATGGAGGGTAGCTCCACTGCCCTTGAGGCCATTCTGGGATGTGGGCACCAGGCCTCAGTATACCCTGCCAGCCACACAGACTTCCATCTGGCTGATGTTGTCTTCTTTAACATTGGATCCACACTATGGGAGTGCCACCCTCAGGCTTTCAACAACCTTTATCTTGGGGACCTTGATCACAATTCTCTCTTTGGCTGCCAAATGGTGGCTAATTTGTTTGCCCAAATTGTCTTTCACGTGAACATGGGCAACCAATCACGCAAAGATAAGTGCCTCCCACCTCAGGTCACTGCCACCTACCAGCCCATCCAGTCAATGACTGATGAGGAATACAACAAGAGGTATATGGCAGCCATCACGCGCAATCCTCCTACCCCTACCCCTCACCACCCCTACCTTCCAGCCCTACCTACTCAATCCCAGACCCACCAGGTCAGCACTGCCTCTACGTCTTCCTTCCTGCACCATTCTGCCTACTAGGCATTGCTCTTCCCTGCCCCCAATAAACCCTCTGTTGCCAAACATTTGCTATTTATATTATCTTTATTTTGAATTTCAATTGTCCATGCTCTCTTTGTTTATAGTTGAATTTATTCTTTATGCTCAGCTTATTTCTATAAAATCATATATTTACTATGCTATGTATCTAGATCCAGAACACAGTTATTTTTAGTACCCAAACACATCCTCTTGTGAAAATATTAACAACAATTTGGTGATCATCAAAATTTGAATTAGAAAATTATAGGTTAACTGTGTTTATATAAAGTTGTTACTGATCCAAATTCAAAACCTTAATGGTAAACTTTAAGCCAATCAGGAGCCAAGTGATAAAGGGATTGTTGTGACATAAAGGGTCATTCAATAATTCTTTGGCTTAAAGTTTATCATTAAGGTTTTGAATTTGGATCAGTAACAACTTTATCTAAACACAATTAACCTATAATTTTCTAATTCAAATTTCAATGATCACCAAATCATTGTTAATATTAAAAAAGGGGCTTTGTAAAGTGCCAAAAATAATATGGTTATTATGGAAGCAACGCTGACACAAAGCAAACAACACATTTTGAGATAAGCATAAAACATATACACAATGTGTGAGAGAGGGGGGCTAAACTAACTAAGTTTGGCTCCCATCCCGGTGAAATAAACCACCAGGATGCCGCCCAGTGGAGGACTGGGACGGCTGCTCAAAGAGGGGACCACAGGGAGGACACAGGGAACAGTTGAGGGAAATATGCATTCAGTCCCATCAGCGCCAAACCGGTAAGCAACCAGGGCGTACAGGTGGGGGTGGGTGGAGACAACATAGGAGCGTGTAAGGGCACCAAGTTACTCTTCTCCAGGTTGGGGAAAGAGGGTATTGACGCCTCCTCACTTGCAGGAGCAAAGGAGGCATGTTTGACATCATCTAAATCCAGGTCATCACAGGTCAAGCTCTTCACCATGGCCTCCCTGAAGAACAGGAGACCATTTGGAAGATCTAAGATACTGGAAGGGTTCTTGCCCACAAGCCAAGCAGAAGAGGTAATTTTAAACCACAATTCTGGCAAAGGCAACCATAGAAGCAACACAAATGGAGCCAAGGAAAACACAACAAATCTTAGGACTGGGAGTATCATAATAATGATCTCTGCAAAATTTGAGGAAGATTGGTGTTATTTTTAAAATTTTAAGAAATAAAATGGAGACCAACAAGGGCAGCCACAAGGAGGAGACCAAGGGGAAGCAACAGATAGGGTTTGGGAAGCTTGGTTGTGAACTTGGGTGCCTTGGGGTAGGCAAAAACAAAAAGTGGGTTCAAAAGTAAAAAAATTAAAGAAAATTTAAGATAACAGTAGAGATTATATTGAAACTTAGTTAAAATTTTAGGTTTGAGAGCAGGTTTTAAAAGCAAGAGTGAAGAGAAGCAACAACTATACTCTAAAACCTTTCCCAAAGATGACAGAAGAGGTGCCGGGTTTGAAGCGGGTTGAGGTAAGGTAAGTTTAAAGAAAACAGCTAAAACTTTAATCTCTTAGATGATAAGGACTCAAAACTTAGTTTCAGTCCAAACAAAATGATCAAAAATAAGTGCAACAAACCAAAACTTTTAATAAAATGGACAATTGACAAGCATGGGACCCAAAGTCCCCTGGTATTGTTAAAAGGGGGTGAGTTGCTGGGAGATGGTCACCTGACTATTTTGAGTTGCATATGATTGGCTGGGTGATAAAATTTGCTGGCCAGAGCCAGGGGTGCTGGAGAGTTTCAGGGTAATTTCTGTGGGTCCACCTGATTGGCTGGACAGCACCTCAACTAGTTCAGGTTCATTTGACTTTCTGGTCATAGATGTGGCATCATTTGATTGGGTCTTCCTGATTGTTTTTAAGAGAGGACAACACCATGCTAACAAAGAGTCCAAATTGACCAGTTTTCTTCCCAGGCTGGGGCAACCAAAGCCGGGGGGTCTGTGGGGTAGGCCAGGACAAATCTCTCATCAACAGTATGAGCTAAATCTCCTAGAGAATTGAGTGGCTTGGCTGTAATTTTTGGCCCTTTTTGGTGCAGCAGGGGAAAACAGTTTGATACAAAGCCAGAGGCGGCAATGAATTTACACAATGGGTAAAAAAATGGGATAATGTAGTAAATGGGAAAACAAACAGGAATAAATAAAGAGGCAATAGTATCAGAATAACACAAATTTTATTGGGATGAAAGCTATAAAAACATATGGAAAGGTTAGTAAAAAAATCAATGAGAGAATTGAAGAAGTTATTGAAAGATCTGGACCATGCAATTGCAAAAATCAAGGACATTGGCCACAAGGTCAAGGAAAAAGTCAAGGCCACTGTCCTCACTGGGAACAAAATTGACAAGGTGTCTACCAAGGCACTTATGACCAATATTTCAGACACCCCTGAAAAAACAATTGAGCGTCTTCTTAACATTCAAAAATCTTTAGTTGAGGGCCTCCAGTTCAAGTCATTTGCCCTCTCTGCACCGTCTGTCTGGGTTGACAACCCTGAGATGTATGAACATCTCAAGCCAGCCAAGCAAGCAAGAACAGAGGATACAGAATTGCTTGCCCAACTGCTTGCGCCAAGAATGGCCAAGCCAGCCAAGGCTGAAGGAAAAGAGGAAACACGCAAAGGTAACCTAATAATAAAAATTAATAAAAATTTCAAAATAATTACCTTTTTTTAGAAAACATAGGCAGTGAAATCCGCCAGGTCCTGGTCCCCTTTGTCCCTGCCACCTTTTATGCCAATTATACTACTCACGTGGCCAAGCAGCTGTTTCTGTCCCCCCTGTTTTGCGTGAGCTAGAGGACTGTATTAATGGTATCTTTCCAATGTTGCAGTAGGCATTGGATGAGCTAACACATGCCAAGGGTGCATCTGAGTGGGCAGTTACTGCCTACAAGGATGCCCAACTGGTCCGCCTGGACCCAGTATAACTCTTTGGAGTTTACTTTGTAAACTCCATTGAGCTTTTTGGGACGTCCTTGCAACACTCCCATTCAAGAACATACCGGAGATGAGACAGGCCCATACAGCTGCTTGCTTTTTCTTCCCAGTGGAGCACACACTCTCTTACCTGCTTGAGAACTTTGGGCGCACTGTAGGAAAATTGGCTGTTGCAGACACAAAAGCTGTCAAGAAGACCAAGATCCTCCTTGCATTTTTGGGTTGGCCTGGAGTGCTGACAAGACAGGTCCCTCCAGCAATGGATCTCACATTTGCCAAGACCAAGCACAAGAAGAAGATTAGTGCTGTGTATAATAAAATAGGTGAGTTTACAGAAGCCTTTGCTGTACAAAGGCTTCATCTGATGGTTTACCTTGGATATCTCTTCTACTTTGGAACAGGCACCAGCGTGGAAGGACCTAGACATGGTCCTTCTTGGGATTGACAAGGTCAGGCTCTCCCTGGACGGGAAGAAGGTCCCCCCCCTGGGTATGACTCAGTTGACCATGGGATCTGGGACTCCCTGGTCCTGGCTGGGAATATACGGGTTTGAAGCCCCGCCAGAGAAGCTGCTGCTTCACTCCCACCTGACTGTACTCCCTTTCACCAGCAGGCTGGAGTATTTTAGCCAGGGTGTATCCACTGTCCATGGTGTGGCGGTGGAGGTTGTGCGCCACCTCCATTGTGGGGTGGGTACATACCGCCAAACCCATTATAGGCGCGCTTAATTTTTCTATATACCAATAAACATCTTATATACTCTAGATTATTTTTATTATAAATAATTTTTAAGTCTTATTTTAGCAAATAAGTTTTGCAAAATGTATTGCGGAAATGGTTTTCATAAAAGCATAATAATATATGTCAATAAAATCTACTTCCAATTCATACACTTTATATTTAACTTTTTTAAATTAAATTTTATATTTATTTAATAAGAGTGATATAAATATATTTTTGTAATCCAGTATCAAGTGTTTGGGATAGCCTCAGATGCCATAATAAAAAAATAATATAAAATAAATAAATTATGAACCTTCATTGATGGTCCTGCTGAATGTGATTGTGGGCTTAGAAGCTTCTAAATATAAAATGATAATTAATAAATCTTAAATAGTAAATTGGAGAATATAAAAAAGCTGAATACTAAGCCTTTAATTGATTGGCTGTTTGGCAAGGCACACAGGGATGAACAAATCAGTGTGGCCATAGAATTTGGCCACATTCTCAGCTGAGAGGGTGTGGATCCTGGCCTGCAGCAAATCAAAGAGGTCCTCAGTCCCAGTTGGGGTCCCTTGCTTGACAACTTTCTTGAGCCACCCAAAAACTTCCTTGATGGGATTCAGGAAGGGCAAATAAGCAGGGAGGAAGAGAAGGCGCAAATTTTCTGTGGCCAATCACTGGGCCCACTCTGATGCTGATGTTCATTGACAGAAATTCTTCAAGATTATTGGCCACCATATGGAGACCAACATTATCCAGCACAATTACATTGGTGAAGCCCAGACTTGTGCGCCTCAGGTGCTCCTGGAACAATCAAAGGAACAATAGAAAGGTACAGCTATTGTGAGAACCCAATATCATTTGATACATCTCAATTCCCTTTGGACCAAGGAGAGCCACCATTGAATAGGCTGTGGCGCAGACTGCAGCACGCCAAGCTACCCCGTCATTGGAGTCTTTTGGGACATACCCATACCCATTGCGCATTGACAAGGCAAATGCCAATTTTTCAATATAGTAAAATTTGAACAACCCCTTGTTTTTGAGGGCAGTTTAGGCCTCAGTGTATTTTTTCTGAGTCTCAATGTTGGTTGGGCTGTTTCTATTATAGGGAGATGCCCCAAGGTTTTTTCCAGGAAAAGCACATTCCTTTGAGCAAATGGTAGTAAAAAGAAATTGAGGCCTGAACCCAAAAAGTAGATTTAACCATGGCCTGTATATTTTCCAGTTCAATATGGAAATCTTGGGTTATACACTGGCAGACTGCCCATTTGTGCTCCTTGGTGATCATGGTGGATATACACAGGGATTTCTCTGCAGCAAGGACATGGGCAGTATTGATGAATTTGTTGAAGGTCTTGGAGGCATACTTGGGATCCACCCCAACAAGAGTTGCAGCTGCCTTGTATTCACCAGATTCCTGCATAAGCCTGAGCAGGATGATGCACTTTATGTCAGGAATGTGCTTCTGAGCAGGCTTTGTGGGTTCAGACAAGCCAGTATCCTGGTTTGTGACAAGCTTGCAAGGCATGGGTACCTTGTTGTAGAAGGCTGAAACTTTCTTTAGCACCAACTGTCCCTCATCATTTATGAAGAACTCAGGCTCCTCCTCCTCTTCCTGATTGCCATCACTGACGTAGGGCCTGTAGCTAGTGTCAAACACAGGCTTAACCTTCTCCAGCATGGCTGATGGGACCAACTCTTGATGGTACACAGTGTCAAACACATACAAAGTAAGTTCTACCTCCTTTTTTCTAACCGTTTTTGTAGTGATGACCTTGATGGGCTTCTGGGTCAGCTTGGGGATCCAAGGGTTGATGCCCTGCACCCTAGCAGCTTGTGCTCCTTGAACTGGCTGTGTCAGTGCAGCGTCACTATTGAACTCTTCTCTCCCATCTTCTTCCTGAGTAGGCACTTGGGTTGCACTAACTCTGTTCTTTGACCCTTGGGGGCAACTACAACTGCAGTGCACAATGGGTGCATTGGTACTCTGTTGTTGTGTTCCTTCTATTTTGAGAATTTAATAAAATACTAAATAAATTTCAATTAAGTCACACCTTACTTTTAATTTTTTGCTTTTATCTGAATATGGAATTTCAATTAGAGTTTTCCCAACCATTATCCCAATTATAGATTTTTTATTTCCTAGTTAGTTGTTTTTGGTTTTTGTAAAGTCACTCCCCCTTTAGCCTTGGATAGGACAATCTTCCCGCGCCACACAAAAAAATCTGCTCAGAAGCCAGCCAAGCCCCTTGATTCTCTTGAGGATTTAGCCCACATGATTGACAAGAGATTTGTGTTAGCATACCCTTCCCAAGTAGCAAACACTGATGTTTTGAACTCCATCCTCACTTTGGAGGAATCTCTGATTAATTTGGATTATTTCTTAGCTTGGTTTTGTCCGCATTTAAAAATGATTAAGTCCAAACAATCAGGTTGCGCTTTGGTTACTTCAACAAAATCCATTTCAACTGGAATTAATGGCATTTGGAAGTGCCCTTTAGGCATTAGTCAATCAGAGATTAGTTCAGAAATTGATGAGAAACCATCCAAAATCCCTTAAATTACTGGCAAAAATTCTATCTCACCCAATCAAATGACTGGCTGAGGTCACCTGATCTTTCAAATTCAATGAATTTCCCTTAAAGCAAGACAGGGGACTTTTGGTCCCCTGTTTGCTCATTCTTACAATTAAAAGTTTGCTTCCTTCCATATTAATATTTTCAAGTAGTGCTTGGGCCCCCTTTAGTTGGCCCTTTTATTTCTACAAAGTGTTAGTAAAGGCTCCTTCCTTCCTTACCTTATTCCCTTGTTTTCAAGCCTTTTGGAAACCTTCTGAGGTTCCAGTAGTTGTTGTTTACGCCAATGTTAAAGCTGGTTGCTTTTGCTTTAGAGAAAATGACTCTTGTTTAAAAATTAGTGCTTTAATTAATATTTTTACCTATTATAAGTTTAATTTTGCTTTCCCTTTGCTTTTGCTCTGGGTTTTAGTTGATTATACGCTCTCCAAGGCTTTGTTTTACACTCTCAAAGTTGTTGACTTGTGGTTGCTGTTCCCTGTCTTCTATAAGTGATTCCAAAACCTCTTGTCTGCTTTGGTGTCTGTTCTTTCTTGCGCTTGGACCCAAACATAAAAAAGGAAAAACATTTGCAAGCTTCCTGGGTTCCAATTCAAGGTCCTAAATGTTAGTGCCCCTGGCTAAATTTGTTATCTTTACCTTGACACCTGCCTTGGTAATGATATGGTCTACCTCCCCAGATCTTTGGGGTCAATTTATATTTCTTTCCTCCACATTGGCACTAACCCCAATCAGTTCTTACATATTTTTGAGGACATCCCCGCATGCGCCCAGGATATTTACACCACCAGTGAGAATGTTGTGAGAAGCCTTACCTACAATGACCTCAAGTTCCCTGCCATCAAAACAGCCTCCACTACCCTCAGTTTTGGTCCACCCTATGTCCCTCCCCTCTGAGGACCCAATTGTTCTGATACCAGAAGAAGGCTTGGGTACCCAAGAGTCCGCTCCCAAGTGTGCTCCCTGGTTACTTAATGGAATGATTCTGATGGGTTTGGACTCCTATTTTCCCTGGCTATCTGCCGTGTCCTCTCTATGGACACCCCTTCAAGCAGCCATATCAGTCCTGCACTAGATGGTGTCCTTGTGGATCCTTCCTCCAGGCTGGGAGCCAAACTTAGTTAGTTTAGCTCCCCCTCTCTCACAGTTTTACCACGCCTATTTTTGAATACCCAAAATAATTTCCACCCATTTTCCAAGATTTTACGCCAAATTAAGCACTCAACACAATATTTTTAAAATTTATGTCTCAGATTGTGTGTCTTATTTTAGATACCTTGGTATCATTCTTGATTACAATCCATTGCCCACAACATTTGAGCAATTTTGTTTACATAGTGAATTGCTATTGTGTTTTGGTTTTGGTTTTGACTCACTGCACTTAGGTGTATTTTGTCACCAATTCACATAGTAAACATGTGTACACCAAAAGTCAATTCACATCATTTTTTTTGTGAATCAATTTATTTTGGATTGTATTTTGACTGGTTTTGCTTTGCACATTAGTACTTTGTTGCTGTGTTGACTCATTTTTCCCATTAATGCCAATAAACCCTGTTAACAGAGTGTATACTTCAACCTGATAGTTGGATTTTGTTAAAATCTGAAATCATTTTGTTTAAATCTGAGGTATTTTTGGTTGTTGCCATAGCCTTTAAAACTACTATAAAGTTACATATAAATTTTAGTCTAATTCTACTTTTAAAACTAAAATGAACTTTCTTTAAAAACAGCTGATTTAAGAATTTTTTATCTAGCATATACTTTTTATTGCAGAAATGAATTTCTTGGGGTCTCTTTAGTCTAGAAAAGATTTTAAAATATATTTTTTCATATTAAGAACTGTATTTTATTTGGCTTCATAGTTAACCTCCAGAAAATTAATTTTTGCACTTTGATCTTTTGATATTTTTGATTTTTGCACCCTACATAGTGTTTCATTTTTTGCACTTTTTTGGGGTCCCATTTTTGATTTTTGCACTTTTGACCTTAGGAACTTTGACCTAAGGAACTGTGACTGTACAACAGTCACTATTGAGTATTTAGCCAAATGAATGATCCAAAATATAATGTTATCTCTATTTTTCTGATTATTGTATGTAGAGAGGTCGGATTGGAAGTATTAAGGTAAAGACTCCTGGAAACTGGATATTTAGGTTCAATAAAAGAAAAGAAGGCAAGATTGGCTGAGTCAATCTAGGAGACAGGATGTCTCAAAAACAGTTTAATTAATTGGGAAGATTAATTAATAAATACACAGGAATATAATTAATGAGGATTTAATTATATTGGTTAAATTGCCTTGACTGTATCAAGAAGTTTGGTTAATTTCAACCATAAGTAAACCCCCAATTATGGATTAAAAGCGCCATGGTGCCGCCTGGGAAAGTTCCTGGGCGTTGTGGTGGCGCCTGGTTCAAGTTTCAAAGTGTTTTAATGGGGTTTAAGGCAAAAAACCATTAAAAGGCAAAGATAACTAAATTAAGGCAAGGATGCCTAGGAATTCAGGGTTGATTAGCTGGTTCCCAGTTGGAACATCAATAGCTGAGTTTTGGGATGTTTAATCCACAGGGTTTTGGCGCTGGGAGCTGGGGAAGCTCCATGCTGAATTGGTACATTGGGATGAATGGAGTCAGGTGACATCTTCCCATTGTAGGTTGATTCTCATAGGTTGAGAAATATTGGTGATCTTTTAGGTAAAGATCTAGGTTTGGATGACCTAAATATCATAGACCACAGGAGATAAATCATAGGTTGATTCAGGAACCGGAGGGGTTTTCAGCCAAATTTGCCCCAAATGGTATATAAGCAAAAACAGCTAAACTTTAATAAATATATTATTGTCAATTTCAACGCTTTCCCCTCAACTACCTTTTCAATTATTATGTCTTCTTTGTTAAATTTTGAAAGGGCCAAATTTGGAGTAGTTTGTGTAGAAACTGCTGCTGCCAGAAAAGAGGTTCTTACAAGTTTATTAGAGGAAGCTTGGGCAAGCTTGGAGGTCACCAAGACTGTGCCTGAGGAGTCCTTGGTGGAAGTAAAGGCTGTGTTCAAAGATTTATACTCCAATTACTTTGAAAAAGAAGGGACTCCTGCCCAAGGAAACCAAATCTATGTGTGGGATTCCTGGAACCTGTTAGTAGGATGGGACAAAATTTTAAAGCAAGTGAAAGCAAAGGCAAATTGTGAAATTGAAGCTTTAAGGGCAAGAGAGGAAAAGAGTGTTGAGATCATGGCCCGTTGGCAGGATGATAACAAAGTGTTGTCCCATAAAATTGCCTCTCTGGAGACAAAGCTCTTTGAAGCTTTATCAAAGGAAGGTAATGGCAATAAGAGTCAAGGGCAGGATAATGGCGGGATGGACTGGTTGGACCTGGATCTGTTACAGAGCCCAACACAGGGGCAGAAAAAACCCATGGTGAAAGGAGTCCAGTCTATGCTTGCCAAAATATCACCCTTTTCTGGAAATCCAAAAGAAGGAAACACTTTCCTGGAGGGTTTCCTTATCCAAGCCTCTGGTCTGGAGGATGATGAGAAACGTCATTGGTTGGAAGTTCTTGCAGGTCCTGCCTGCTTCAAGTGGTTTGAAAGACGTAAAGACAACGATTTGACCACATTGTTGGAGGAATTTTGAGCCAGTTACACGGTAACCCTCAGACCTGGTGATGCTCTGCAGAAAGCCTGAGACGTCACTCAAGCTGGCCATGAAACGGTGTTGATGCATCTTTCACAAATGGAATAGTTCCTAGCTTTTGTGGATGTGGAACTCAATCAGGATCTGGTGGAGGATGCTTTCTTCACTGGAATGTGGCCCAGGTTGAGAACTCAGGCTTCTATGCTGCATCATGAGAAGTTATCATGGTCAAAACTTGTTTAAAAGGTAATTCAAATGGAATGGGATCTTGGTGGTCCTCCACACAGTTCTCTGCACTCAAGAGTAGAAGCTCATGTGACTGCAGGGGAAGGGTCTTCCAAGAAAACCAGACGTCCTAGAAGTCCCTCAGATAAGGATCACATGTCTAGATTTAAACGGGCGTGTAAGTTTCCCATGGCAAAGGGATGCTGGATCTGCGGGAAAGATGGCCATTTTGCTGGGAAATGTCCCAATTTTGCGGAATTTGATCAGGAACACCCTGACCTTATGTTTAAGGATTTGGGAAAAAAGGTGGGCTTAGGTGTCTCCCAACCTGAGCTCAGTAATTTGGAGAATAATGGGAGAATGAGACTTTAATCTGGAAAGGCCTTGAAGGAGTACGGGAAAAGCACCAGTGAACCAGTGGAGCCACCTGTACAGGAAATTGATGTCTCTCGTCCAACTCTGCCTGAGGGAAGTCAAGATGCCTCTCCAGATGAGTGGATATTGGATGTGCGCTTGGGTATGAAGGAAGACCGGGAGATTATGTGGCAGCCTGTGCGGGTCCAGTTGAGCGTGGATTGGCTCAAAGAAGTGGAATGGCATAAGAAGGTGGCCCAGAGCATGCCAGCATTATTGATTACAAAACCTTTTGTGTGGGCATTGCAAGGGGTTATACTTCTGGATATTTTGCTTGATGGTATCCCAGCAAAGACAGTATACAATCCAGGTTGTGCTGAGGTAGCAGTATCAAAGAACTTTGCCCGTAAACATGGTATGGACCCATCAAGATTAATCCCTTTGACTTTATCTTCTGCAGATGGGGTTACCACTATTGAACAAGATGTGTTTGATGAGGTGGCAATAAAATGGAAAAATACCATGGTCAAGACTTCTGCTGTAGTTTTACCAGGAGCAGGATTTGATGTTCTGCTTGATATGACTTGGTTTGTTGAGGCCAAGGTGAGCCTGGACACCTTCAAGAATGTCTTGGTCCATGAAGGAGTTGAGTACGCTTATCAACAGCTGAAAATTCCGCTGGCTCCAGAATATGTTCAGTCAGTGGTCATCTACGCCAAGGAACATTGCTCAATTCCACCAAAGGGAATTGCTTGGTTGAACCTGGTAGTTTTCAATTGTGGAACACAGGGAAGACAAGTTATCCCAGAATTGCCCTGTCATATATCCTCAAATGTGGCAATATTTGAGAATGGATCAAATGGCAAACTCCTCAAGTCCTGGAAGTTGTTTAACACTTGAGCAATTCCTGTGGACATTCAGCAAGGTCAGTGTATTGGATTTTGAATGCCTGTAGTTGGAGAAGTCACAACAAATAAACCTGCTGTCTCTTATGTTTGTGTGCCCTTAACAATTTGACCCGTATACTATATCCAAGTGAAGTACCAGGTACCCTCTTGTATACTCTGGTGTGGAAATGGAGTAGTTGTTCCTTGTTAGATAAATATGATGTGGGGAGAACTGGTCCACCCTATGTCATAAAAACGTTTACTGGGAAGCCGTACAAAGGATATGTACCCTGTTGTAGTCCTGCTGCAGTTGCTGCAATTAGAGAAGAGGTGGAGAAAATGCAAAGGGCCGACCTGATTAAGGAAAGTATCAGTCTTTACTCAGTTACAATGGTTTGTGTCCCAGAGCCAGATGGGAATATACGTGTTTGTATTGATTCCCAAATGGTGAATAAGGATATTGTAAATGATGCCTACCCAATGCACCATATTGAAGACTGCTGGACCATATGGCTGGAGCTTCCTGGTTCACCACTTTGGATCTGACTAAGGGTTATCACCAATTGTTAATTAATGAGAAGCCTAAGGAGGTTACAGCATTCTCTACACCTGACAGTTTGTATCAATGGAAAGTTTTGTTATTGGGAATGAAGACAGCAGGTGCTGTGAATCAGCAGGTAATGGACCAGATTATGACAGGACTACAGCCTAGATGTGTTTTGGTATATATAGACGACATTACTGTATATAGCCCTTCCTGGGAACAACATCTAGAGGATCTTGATCAAGTATTTTGCCAGATTGAGAAAGAAAAATTGAAGATTAGTGTATCTAAGACTAAGCTTGCCTGTCAAGAGGTCAAGGAGTTAGGGCATACCATTAATTCTCAAGGGATTAAACCAAGTACTGAGAGTGTTATTCTGTTGTTAAGCATGAGGTTGCTGCAGTCAGTCCAAGAGGTTTAGGGTTTTATGGGGTCAGTGAATTTCTACCGGAGATTCATACCTAATTGCTCCACACTTGGAGAGCCATTGTTTGCCTTAACAAAGAAGAACACCCAACTTGTTTGAGGACAAGAGCAAGATTCAAGCTTCTTAGAGCTAAAGAAGAAACTCTCTGAAGCCCCCATATTAAGACTCCCTGATTGGTCAAAGTTATTCTACATTGAGACAGATGCAAGTTCAACTGGTATTGGTGCTGTTCTTACTCAAGAAGGAGAGTCAAAGTTATCCCAACATCCTGTTGTGTATGGTTCTAAGACTTTGGGAACCACTCAAAGAAAATACTCAGCTACTGAGCGTGAAGTATTGGCAATAGTATGAGCGGTGGAATATTTTAGGGTGTATATCCTAGGAATGCTGTTTATTATTGTCACTAACCACACAGCTTTGAGAGCAATTTGGACCAAGGAAGACTTACAAGGCCAAATGCAATTGTATGCAGAGAAGCTCTCTGGGTATGATTATGATATCATCTACCATCCAGGATTGGAAAATCAGATTCCTGACTTATTGTCCCAAGCGCTGTTGGCCTGTGGAGAAGTTGAGACACAAGAAGCCTGGGAAGCTCTATCAAGGAATAGAATTCTTGTAGAAAAATCCAAGCGGTCAGAGATCTCCATGTGCAATGGGGAGGTCACCTCAGATATGAGAAGCTATGGCAAGCAGTGAAATCTTGGTACTGGTGGTCAGAGATGAAAGCTACGGTCCTTCAGATTTTGCAAGAATGTGATATTTGCTCTAAGTTCTCAGCGGCAAAATCCAAGGTGCAGCTCAAATCAGTGAGGTCACATTATCTTTTTGAGTTGGTCTCAATAGATACAGGTCATATTACATTAGCAAGTGGTCAGAAAGAATACTTTGTGGTGGCTGTTGATTCTTTTACAAAATGGGTAGAAGTTTGAGCACTGACCAAGGAAACAAGCTTTGCAATTGCTAAGTTTCTCCAAGAAGAAATAATAGCACGGCATGGATGTCCTGAGAAAGTTCTCACTTATAATGAACTGCTGTATGTAGGACCAGCGCTAACTAAGGAATGCTTAAAATGGGGCATTTCTAAGTTAACCTCAGCTCCATATCATCCCAAGACAAATGGTTTAGCTGATAGAACCATTGGAACCCTGAAACGCATTATGTAGAAATTGGCTGATGGGGCTACAACCCATTGGAAGGATCACTTGGCAATGAGTGTCATGGCATACTGTACAATGCCCCATGATGCTACTGGGTTTTCTCTGTTTTGGATGTTGTATGGCTGGGAAACTACAACAAGCACTGAGGTTGGTCAATGGGAATTTGTGGAAAAGAGTTCCTATGAAGCCGCCATAGAAGAACATGCAGTCAAAATGCAGAAGTTATTTGCTGAGGCTAGGAGTAAAGGAGAGCGGGTTCAAAAGAGACGTGCCGCCAAGTGGAACTCAAAGCCTGGAGTACTTTCCCGTGATCATTTCCAGGTTGGAGATCTGGTATGGTTTGACCAAAGGCGCCGAGAAAAGCACCCAAGAAGAGGTCTTCAGCAATGTGTAGGGCAATGAAGATTATCTCGGTTAGTCCAGGGCCAAACTACCTAATTTGGGGGGTTGGAGCTGCCCTAGGAGAAGAATGGTCTCGTGTTCATCCTCAATTCCTTAAGCTGTTCCATGGGTAATTGGAGCTAATAAAGGTACAGGAAGATAAGGCCAATTCCCCTGAAGAGAAGGAAGGGGCCTTGTGACCGTATGACAGTCACTATTGAGTATTTAGCCAAATAAATGCTCCAAAATACAAGGTATTATATTTTTCTGATTATTGTATGTAGATAGGTTGTATTTGAAGTCTTAAGGTAAAGACTCCTGGAAACTGGATATTTAGGTTCAATAAAAGAAAAGAAGGCAAGATTGGCTGAGTCAATCTAGGAGACAGGATGACTCAAAAACAGTTTAATTAATTGGGAAGATTAATTAATAAATACACAGGAATATAATTAATGAGGATTTAATTATATTGGTTAAATTGCCTTGACTGTGTCAAGAAGTTTGGTTAATGTCAACCATAAGTAAACCCCCAATTATGGATTAAAAGCGCCATGGTGCCGCCGGGGAAAGTTCCTGGGCGTTGTGAGGCGCATGGTTCAAGTTTCAAAGCGTTTTAATGGGGTTTAAGGCAAAAAACCATTAAAAGGCAAAGATAACTAAATTAAGGCAAGGATGCCTAGGAATTCAGGGTTGATTAGCTGGTTCCCAGTTGGAACATCAATAGCTGAGTTTTGGGATGTTTAATCCACAGGGTTTTGGCACCAGGAGCTGAGGAAGCTCCATGCTGAATTGGTACAATGAGATGAATGGAGTCAGGTGACATCTTCCCATTGTAGGTTAATTCTCATAAGTTGAGAAATATTGATGATCTTTTAGGTAAAGATCTAGGTTTAGATGACTCAAATATCTTAGACCACAGGAGATGAATCATAGGTTGATTCAGGAACTGGAGGGGTTTTCAGCCAAATATGCCCCAAATGGTATATAAGCAAAAACAGCTAAACTTTAATAAATATATTATTGTCAATTTCAACGCTTTCCCTTCAACTACCTTTTCAATTATTATGTCTTATTTGTTAAATTTTGAAAGGGCCAAATTTGGAGTAGTTTGTGTAGAAACTGCTGCTGCCAGAAAAGAGGTTCCTACAAGTTTGTTGGAGGAAGCTTGGGCAAGCTTGGAGGTCACCAAGACTGTGTCTGAGGAGTCCTTGGTGGAAGTAAAGGCTGTGTTCAAAGAGTTATACTCCAATTAATTTGCAAAATAAGGGACTCCTGCCCAAGGAAACCAAATCTATGTGTGGGATTCCTGAAACCTGTTAGTAGGATGGGACAAAATTTTAAAGCAAGTGAAAGCAAAGGCAAATTGTGAAATTGAAGCTTTAAGGGCAAGAGAGGAAAAGAGTGTTGAGATCATGGCCCGTTGGCAGGATGATAACAAAGTGTTGTCCCATAAAATTGCCTCTCTGGAGACAAAACTCTTTGAAGATTTATCAAAGGAAGGTAATGGCAATAAGAGTCAAGGGCAGGATAATGGCGGGATGGACTGGTTGGACCTGGATCTTTCACAGGAACTTGCCCAAAAAATTGATCTACATACTCTAAATTTCATGAAAATCATTATATTAAATCATAATTATATCATAGCTTTTTTACTTCACTGATGTTCATTTGGGATGAAGCTGTGGCAAGCAAGGTTTACTCTGAAACAATATGCAGCCACTTGGATCAGCTGATGCATCCAAGTGGAATATTTTATTATTTCACTTTGGAATAGATAGATTCAAAATTTCCAAGAAAACCATCCTATACGTAAACTAAAACTTATCTATCTTTTCAATTAAATATATTTAAAACTGATCAAGCTCTCTTTTCATGGTCAATTCAATTCTCAGCAGAGTTTAAACATCTAATCAGATGAAAGGATATTAAACAATTGCTGCTTCCTTTCTAACTTTAATCCACCCATTCTAGAGTCAGTTAATCTATACATATAAGCCACTTTGATATGGTTGAATGAAGTTAGCCATTAATCTAAAATTCAAGTAATCAAATAAAAATACATTAAAGTTTGAGTGGAATATATTTCAGTTCAACATGATTTAGACCACACTCCACTGAATTCAATCTGTGTACTTTCAAAGATGCATGTAAGGGATTGAATTTAAGGATGAGTCAAATTGAGCTTTTGGATTAACAATCAACTTTTAAAATTAAATTACAGAAAAATCAGTTCAGTCAAATCCCTTACTGCTTGAGCCCACTAAAGGTGACATTACAGATAGGCTCACTTATAAATATATTAATGCCATGTAAAGTGTTCAGGTTTATATTTAAAAAGTAAAGAAAATTTGGTACTGTTTGTGAAATGACCTTTATGAGGCCTGCTAAGAACTTATAATTTAATACAAAAGGTGTCATTGAGTTCACTAAACCTAAACAAACTATATAAAATATCATTTTGAACAAAGATTTATTTGTAACTAAAGGGATGTATATGTCAGGATATTCCCTATTAAAGTATCTTAACATAAAAGTAGAGAGGTTATCTCTCCTATAAAAAATGGTGACAACAAGCCAATTGATTGTTGTCAGTCTATCTCCATCCTAATTATCCTAGCTATTTAAACACTAGCAAGTTTGGAAGGATTTAAGATCTGATAAAAAATTGTATTTACTCTAACATTAAAATTTAAATTTCAGAAGGATAGACTAAAAATATCATTTTGAAGTTAAAAGATTTAAGATTGAGAAGTAAATTTGAAAGATTGAAGAATGAAAAAAGCTTGTAACAGTGATTTGGGGGAAATCATTTAGAATTTCAGCTTAGAAGCCTACTATTCTAAGCCCTTT
This sequence comes from Entomophthora muscae, assembly GCA_014839935.2. Classification (NCBI taxonomy): domain Eukaryota; kingdom Fungi; phylum Entomophthoromycota; class Entomophthoromycetes; order Entomophthorales; family Entomophthoraceae; genus Entomophthora; species Entomophthora muscae. The sequence goes on from QTSX02006624.1 coordinate 70,601, forward strand.
ATTTATAGATAAAAAACATGGACCCTGGGAAGATCTTCAAGGGGAAACAAGGATATATTGGCAGCTAGAACTGATGGACCAGGGAAAACACATGGTAGTTTGGGAAAGGATAGTATTGAAACAAGCACTCAGAAGATCTGCAACTGCAGAGATGGTGAACACGACTATTGCGTAAGAAGCAAGAGGGGGAAGAAAATAACCTATTTAACAATAGGGTTTATATAAAAATGGATAGTAAACTTGCATCTGTGTGTGAAGAGCAAAAGCAAAAGCAAAAAGAGTAAAGCTAAGAGTTTCAATTAAATGAAACTAATAATTTCTAAATCAAACTTAGGTTTGAATTTAAAACTTTTAATCTTAAATAGCCTGCCCTTTGGGAAAGCACACAACAGACTAACCATTTAATTGGTGGCACTGTTATCATTTGTCCATCTATTACAAGAATCAAACATTTTGAGTCCTAAGTGAAACACAACTTGGACAAGCCTTGTGACTTAAGAGGAAAAATTACTTGGATAAGCCCCATGGCTATCATGTTGTACATGGACATTATGTGGCTTACCATGATACTATATAATGTCCTATATTTATATCCAATAAAGTATCATTATCTTCTTAATTTTTCCCTTTGTCTTGTTCATTATAATTCCCAGAAGTGTATGCTTGACAGTGGTAGCACAGGTAGGTTATTCATACTTATGCAACTTAAAGAAAAAATTCCTCAAAAGATAGGAACTCAGCAGATGGCACTTCCCACTGTCTAGAGACAATACAAAGAAGGACATGATATCACAGCATAGCTTGTTGTCTTCAACAATGTCCTTGTACCAACCAAACATTACAACTTTCTCAGTACGCACAGGATCCTGAACCCACCTCCAATTCCCAAAGCAACCAAAATACCCAACATTGTGTTTTGACACCTACATTCAGCAGAAATTAGGACGTTCTTGGGACTAAGCTTTGAAAATGCCAACCTTTGGATTCAAAGCACAAAAAATAAGTTTACACAAGTGGGCTATTCCCATAAACTCTGGGCTAGTGAAATTGCCCTATGTGTTACCAGGGCCGTCTCAATTTTTTTAAGAAAGTGGTTTGGCCAACACCTTGATCACAACAAAGACTGGGACATGTTTAAAGCCGCCTTCCTGGAGAAATTTGCCATAAAAGACTCCAACATGGTGATCATGATATAACTCAGAACCTTCAAAATGACAGGAACCATTGAGGAGTGCATTATAGCATATGAAGACATCTGTGATTGAGCTCCTGACATAATCAACTTTGATGAAGCTGGATCATAACTGTACTTATACAATGGTCTTCCCATACACATCAGGCGCCAGTTTTATATGAGCTTCTGCAAGAATCTCCAAGACATATTCTTGTAAGGAAAACAAGCTGCACAAAATCTGACAACCTACACACAATAAACAAAAAGAAAGTCTCACAGCAAAAAAGGACCCTCAACTAAACAAGCAAAATAATCAAGCCAACAACTTCCATCCTTGAGGCAATAATTGTAACACTCAAACAAATTAAATGAGCACTAATAACACCCTTGAGGAGGGAAAAGCTCAGGGGAGTTCTTAGGCAAGCTGCCCTCCCCCACTTTGCAAGACTCATACAGGGACCAAGTTGTGAACTCAATCACCATGACCCAAGTACCCTCCAGTGATCCTCTACTGTTTGATGCCAAAACTGGAAATAAACTCCCCACTTATCCTTTCCACTTTTGAAGATATAAGGGCACAGCACTATTTGACACTGGAGCAGACCAATCCCTTGTTGACAAGAAATTTGCCAAACTCATGAAACTACCCACAGTCCAAAGCAATATCAAGAGGGTTATCATGGCAGATACTAGAAGTACACCAGTCACTAAAGAGGAAACCCTTTTTGCACTCAAATGGGAGAAGTACAAACTACGCTTAGTGGCCCAATAATACCAGTCCCCAAGTATGATGTTATGCTCAGCCTAGACTGGATGAGAAAGACCAAACCATATATTGGCTAGGATAACACTACCCTCACCATACAACAAGGCAAGGTGCACCACCATGTATATCCAACTCATATTGATACACTTATGAGAGACCATGTATTAGTAAAGATTATGGGATCAGAAAAGGAAAAAGACCCAAGCAAAATCAATTGGAACACCTGCATGTACTGTAAATTCAGAACCTAAAGGTAAAAATGCAGGATTGTCAAATTGTTTTTGCATGAACTTGCCAACTTATAGGAATACTTTTCATCCTTTTATATAAAAAAGAAAGTTGTTCTGAGATGAAAATTACTTCATTAAGTTGGTGAGTTCACGCAAAAACAATTTGACAATCCCGCATTTTTACCTTTAGGTTCTGAATTTACAGTTTGAGTTTATCCACTTTAAAAATGAAGAGACCACATGCCAACATGACCCAGTTCAACAATAGCTAGTCCTATAACTCCCTTCAGTTTTCTAAGAAATGTTACTAGGACTACCAACCAATTGGGACATTTAACATGAAATTGACCTCAAAGGGAGTATGCCAAAAGTACAACATATCTACCGCCTAACATCACAAGAGAAAAACACACTAAGGGCCTACCTAGATGAAGCCCTTGAAAAAGGACTCATACAGCCTTATAAATCTCCTTTTGGTGTGGCTGTCTTTTTTGTAGCAAAGAAAGATGGAGGACTTTGCCTGATCATAGACTACAGGGCGCTCAACGAGGTCACAATTAAGAACAGGTATCCCCTGCCCCTGATTGATGACCTTTTGACGCCCTGGGGGGTCCTAAGTCTTTACAAAAATTGATATAACAGCAGGTTATCACCAAATTTTTATTAAACCAAAGGACATACCTAAAGCAGCTTTCAGAACTAAGTATGGCTCTTTTGAATGTGTGGTCCTTAACTTTGGCATTACAAATGCCCAAAGCACCTTTGTAATCTTTATGAATGAAGTCTTCAAGAAACACATTGGGAAAAGGGCTATTATCTACCTTGACAACGTAATCATATACAGCCTGACTGTAGAGCAACACTGGAAAGACGTCTACCTGGTCCTCTGCACCCTCAAAGATAACCAACTTATAGTCAAACCCTCAAAATGTGACTTCTCATCAGAACTCCCATTTTTAGGACACATTATCAGCAAGGATGGAGTTAAGCCAGACCCAAAAAAGATACAATCCATAACCAACATGCCAGCACCGCAAAATAAGAGTGAGCTTTGCACATTCCTAGGCATGGTAGCCTATGTTGGAAGATTCATCCCTGACTGGGATACCTTGACTGCCCCCTTATCTGCAATTACAGACAAGACAACAAAATTTGTATGGACACCATTGAGATATCAACATTTTCAACAATTGAAAGAGTGCATGGTCACCACCCCTATTTTACAGTATTCAAACCATGAAGGAGCAAATGAACTAGAAACTGACACCTCCAATTACGCAATAATAGGAGTACTCCAAATTCAAACTGTATAAAATGACTTCCTCCTTGTAGCATATGAATCAATAAAGCTGTCTGATTGTGAGCAAAGATATCCAATACATGATAAGGAATTAGTTATCATTATACACTGCCTCATGAAATGGTGATGCTATCTGGAAGGAGCCCAAACGTTCAAAGTACTCACTGACCACAAGTCATCAATATTCTTCAAGACTCAACAACATCTATCTAGACAGCAAGCTGAATAGATGAGCCTTATACAAAGGTACCTCATGATAATCAAATACAAACCAGGTAAAGAAATGCTTACTGCAGACGCCCTGTCAAGGCTATACCATAAACATCTCCTATGCACTGATGGAGACCCTGATTGGCCCATGTTAATAATGGGGAATCTCCAAGGGGGGTTCCCACCTGGTACACCAATGGACATCCAAAAGAAAGCCCTTAAGAACAAACATCTGTTCAAAAACGTATATGGCACTCTACACTGCATACTACCAAGTGATGATACTGTACCCTACACCCTGTCAATGCAAAAGATTGACACAATCCTCCAACATCACAGAGATCTAGGACACACCTGTAGCAGGAACTTACATGAATATCTCAAGACACACTACTGGAGGCCCAACATACTGGAAAATATCAAGGAAGTACTGGAGCAATGTGAAGTCTGTGAAAAGTATGTCTGCTCCAAGGCATCTCCCAAATTGGTAATACTGGTGTCAATCACACAACTTTCAAAGTGTGGTCACTGGATATTGTAGGAACAATGCCTGGCAATAACAAAAGCAAAAAGTACATTATAACAGCTATTGACTATGCGGCTAGGTGGCCTGTAGCACAAGCTACAAAAGAACATAAAGGCAATGGTGTAAGAAAATTTATTGAAAAAGAAATAATAGCTCTCATGAATGACATTTCAATACTTGTATTGAAAACCTGGGAATTGAAACCCGGGTCTCAGGGAAAGTCTTATGTTGACCAGAGTGAACAGGGAACCGCCCAACTGCTAGTTGGGTCAAGCCCTGGACCACCTGAGATAGATGACCCTGTGTAATACCCATTTATGGTAGGTATCACTTGCAGGAAGTAGGGTAGCAGGTTGGCAAACTGAAACCCAGTCAAAGCAGTAACAATGGGGTACACAGTCATGAGCCAGCAGAAGATCTTGGCATGCACATTGTATCTCCCAAAACTTCTGGCAAAGTAGGTCAAGACATAGTACATGGACGTGTACATGGCAAGGGAGAGTGTTGAATGGGGAGATACCAAAGGAGACCAAGGTCCAGTTTGGGATGAGTTCAGTTGACCAGGATCATAGTAGGAGTTTTGACCTAGTCCTTCTGGAGATGGCCCAAAGAATTCTGGACCTGACTGGTAGCCTCCAATCCCAAGGCAAGCTGTGAGCACAGCTGTGAAGATGAGGTGGTTCATCTTCCTTGGATTGGAGGGTTGGCAGGGGCTGGTTGGTAGGTTTAACTTGTTAGAGGTAAGTTGGATTTCACTTTATTGAGGGTATTAATCTCAATAATAGCACAAGCTATTACTGAGGGGGGATCCTTTATTTATAGTACTCCCCACTTGCAAATTTTTGTAAGTGGGAGTAAAACAAGGGACTGGGGATCCCAGAAGTTTGGAGAAAGGTTTTGGGAAATGGGGTTTGAGAAGATGGCCAAATTCTTGTTCTTGGGCAATCTGCTGGAGGTTTGGCCATTCATGCCTGGGGCCAATGATGTCCCCTGGTTGTGAAGTCAGCTGATGGGAAAAGCTCATGGGACTCTCCAAATCTATTTTTGGTTTGGAAAGGTTGGTTTGGCTGGGGCCTAGACCTAAGCAAGGGTTGTGGTCCTCTGAATCCCATTGGCTTGAGGTCAAATTATTTTTAACTTTTGGAATTTGGTTGGATCTATTTTAGGAAAGTTCAAGGTTATTTTTGGACTCTTCACTTTGGTTTGGCTTTTCTTCTGCAGGGCAGAAATTATTCCCTGGGTTTTGCCCTGTGGGCAGGTACTTTTCTTATTGGTTGTTTTGGATGATGGCTTCTGATTGGCTGGGGAATGGGGCCTGGGAGCTGGCAGGGGGCCGCTGGGGGAGGGGGTGGGCGAGTGGGTGGCCGGTGAGAGCCAGGCAAGTGGGCAGGAGCCTGGCTGGCGGGTGGGAGGCTGGCGGGGGGCTGGCTGGGTGGCGGGAGGCCCGCAGAAGGCCCGCAGAGGCTGGCAGAGGGTGGCAGGCGTCTGCGCGGCGGCGGCGGGCGCCTGCCCAGATGTTAAATTGTTCCGGTTTTTATGAAAATCTGTTTCTTCTGAATTTTGACTTTTATTTCCCCCAAATAAAGGGGAAAATTCTTCATTAAAATTGGCCTCTTTAATTGGGAGTTTCCCTATCTTTTCCCAACATTTTCCTCCTGTCATAATTTGATTTATGTCAGGAATATTCCTGACACCCTGTGGTGATCCACATGTGTGCGGTTTTGCAGGTGAGGGTTGATTTGGCTTCAGATAAAGACAGTATGCTAAAGAATGGCAATGTGTGGTTAGCTAGCAACGTTGTAAACTAGTAGGTAACATAAGGCTGCTAAGGGTAAGTGAGGTAAGCCTAGTAGGTAACTTGGTCTGCTAGAAGAAGTGAGGTAACCCTAGTAGGTAACACAGTCTACTAGGGTAAGTAAGGGGAGCCTGGTAGGTAACATGGTCTACTAGGGTAAGTAAGGCCTGGCTGGTAGGTAACAAAGGACTACCAGGGGCAGTTGTTGCCTCCACCCATCAGAAGATGTTGGCTTCTTTGGGCTATAGTGCTTCACCTAGCAGGGAACCGTGGCTGCAGGAGGGTAAAAACTGAAATAGCAAGCAGGGAACTTTTTCTGTCTGGGGGAGAGTAAGTTTGGACCCCTGGCGGGTAACGTGGGCTTCCAGGGAGGGGAAGAGCTCTGAGGGCTCAACGTACCCTAATACGCTTGCAGGAGGTCTTTGAGCAAGCACTCTGCCTAACAGACTGGCAGGGTGTCCTTGTTTATGACCCTATGGGAGCTTTGGGGAACCCAAAGTGAGCATTAGAGGGTATAGGCATGCTCAGAGGTGTCACCAAGGTGGCTTGCTCAGGGAAGCAAGCTGCAGAACTTGGTGTGATCAGGCCTCTGGGAAGTAGAGCCGATTACTCTGTGACTGAAAGCCCAGACTTCATCACCTGGGTGAGTAAAGACAACACATAGACATAGATTTATGGTTGAATGGCCTAAGTAGATTGCCACTTGCGAGGGCCCAGTCAAACGCCAGTTCAATGTAGACTCATACATGGGTCTACGAGTTCTGGTAATGGGGGCTGAGATAAAGAACTGAGGTGGTTCACAGAATTAGCAGAGAAAACTAGCAAGAGGGACTGTTTGGTCACAGTGAAGGCTAGTTGATGAACTGTTAATTCATATTGAATGGAATGGACCAATATGGTTCAGTGTGTTAAAGGAACAAATAAGGTTCCTAGTGAGGATTTGGTGAGAAACTGGTTAAGGATCAGCAGAAGGACAAGAAGACAGGATGAAGGACTAGCAGATCATAGTTTAGGATGGCCAAAGGACCAGAAGTTGGTGCTGAAGAACTGAAGAGCTGAGAGGATGACCTAGCTGGACTGAATACAGAGGCTGGAAGAGCTGGTTTAGTGACTTTTGAGAATAAATTTGGATATAAAGAAGCAGTTAAAGAATAATTAAATACTGCCTGATTATGATTAAGAAAGGATTGAAAATTGTATAAGGAAAAAAGAAAGAGGAGAAAAAATATCCTATAGTTTATTATAACTATATGTTATTTTTAGAAAAAAGATTAAAGAGAAAATGTACCAGAAAGAAGCTGGAAGAAGAACAGAGAAACTGTGAGGGCAAAAGAGCAAATTTTGCCAAGAACAACTAGGAAAGCAAAAGGACAAGCAACAGGCAGGTTCAAAGATGTGAAACATTGACAGAAACACGGAGAAACACGGAGAAACGTTGAAAAATCAAAGGATCAAAAATTGCCTAAGTAAAACATATGTGGAAGCGCTTGAGATTTGCCGGGGAAATGTGATGGGAATTACAGCAAAACCGTTCGAAACGCGGAGCAGTTGTTTACCTGGAGCAAGACAGCTTTGAGTTTGAACCAGGGTCAGTAACGGGTCATCCGGGGAAACTGTTTTGGCAAAACCGTTGAAGCAAGGTGTTTGATTGGCTGCGGCCTGGAGCCTACTTAATCAGTTTTTAAGGGCTTTAACTCTCAAGTTAAAGCCTAAAAAATGGGGAGCAGAAGCAGAAAATCCAGGGCTTTTATTGGCTGAAGTGAGTTTAAAAGTTTAATATATTATAGAAGAAGAAAAACAGGATAGTTTAAGCTTTAAAGAACCAGAGTTCTAAGAGAGAATTTTGGTCTGAAACAAGGGGCTATAAAAGGGAGAGCTATCTGAGACTCTTCAGGGACTGGATCAAGTGGATTACAAAGGCCACCAAAGCTACAGAAGGAGCAGAAGACCAAGGATAGGAAGCCAGAGCTGAGTCAGACCACAGGAGCTTAAGATTAAGACAACAGAGCCCGCAACTAAAGTGCCAGAGCCCAAGACCAAAGCAAAGGAGCCCAAGACCAAGGAGCAGGAGTCAAAGACCAAGTACAAAGAGTCCAAGATATTGTTAAAAGACTCCAAGTTTTGGCACAAACCCTTTCTTATTCCCTATCCCAAGACAATATCTCAGAAGGTTTCTAAGGGGATCTTCCTTCTGACAGAGAATAAAGCGCCTATTACGACCCCTATCTGAATTTCCCGTGTAAAAAGAGTATTTAAGTCTCATGAGTCAATTACCCCATATTTTCTATCCTAGCCCAGTGGATGAGGAATCCTATTGCCTAGGGTGCAGGAAGTTTGCCTCTAGTAAATCTGCCCAGGAGAAGTGGGAGAAGGCGACTAGGCATTTGGAGATGTCAAATAGAGGAAGAGAGTTCATCAGAGAAGAGTTTGCAAGACTACTATAGGATTGGTATTAGCCTACAGGAGGGCTGGCGCCTTCTGAAGTCCAGGTATACAGTGGAGACGCTCACTTGGTAATTGGAAAGATACTGGAGGAGTTTGCCCTTATGCAAGCCAAGTATAAGCTTCTCACCAACCCTTCACCCCTGTTAGAGAATGACAACTCCTCCAAGCCAGTCCCTGGCTACGACCCAGGACACACTATGGGGACTGGTGACCAGGAACCCCACAGACCCCAAACAGGGGGGACAGAAACCTGCCAAGTGTAAATACTGAAGGTTCAAAATTAACATTGAAGACCCTGGAATCAAACCCCAACCCTCCAAAAACTACTCAAGTCACACAAAGTAGACGGGAACCTGCCTGTCAGGAATATTCCTGACATCAACCTAATATTGACTGAGAAGAAAACTTGGGAAAAAATACTTGAAGCCCCAATTTTGGGGGGCAAAATTTGATGGGAATTTTCCCCCTTTATTAGGGGAAAATAAAAATAAAATTAATGAGAAATTGGAACTTGGTGAGTGCCAACCCAATTTATCATCCAGGCAGGCGCCTGCCAGCCACCTGTGAGCCCTCTGCCAGCCGCCCAGGCAGGCACCAACGGGCCTGCCAGCCTCCCGCCACCCAGCCAGGCACCCGCAAGCCCCCAGCCCACCCACCCGGGTCCACCCTGCAGCCAATCAAAAAATTCCCTGGGGAGCAGCCAATCAAATAAGTCCTTGGCAACAGGGAAATATTTTAAAGTTAAATTTTCCCCTCAAGAAGAGGGCAGGAATAATGTTTTGAATTCCAAAAATAAGATTACCACCAACCAATCAGGTGCTGATTCACTGACCACATGGGCAAGGCCAAATCCCATTCAAAACAATGTTCTTGACCCCAAAATAACCTTTGAAGAGGAATTGACTCACAACCTTCACCTAGCACCAGGACCACAAGAAACTACTGGCTTACCTCAAGAATTGCCCAACCAGCCACAGATAACAGGTGAACAGGAATTTGGCCATCTTCCTAAGTTCCAATTGCTATCCCTACCCTCCAAACTTCTGGGATCTCCCATCCCCTGTTTTTCCCTCCCAATTGCAAATTGTTGCACAGGGGAGAGAAGAATAAATAAAGGATCCCACCTCAGTAATAGCTTGTGCTATTATTGAGATTAATACCCTCAATAAAAGTGAAATTCAACTTACTTCTAACAAGTTAAACCTACTAATCAGCCCCTGCCAACCCTCCAATCCAAGGAAGATGAACCACCTCATCTTCACAGCTGTGCTCACAGCTTGCCTTGGGATTAGAGGCTACTAACCAGGTCCAGAGTTCTTTGGGCCATCTCCTGATGGACTAGGTCATGACCCCTACTACAACCCTGGTCAACTGAACTCATCTCAAACTGGACCCTGGCCTCCTTTGGTGTCTCCACATTCAACACTCTCTATTGCAATGTACACGTCCATGTACTACATCTTAACCTACTTTTCCGGGAGTTTTGGGAGATACAACATGCATGCAAAGATCTTCTGCTGGCTAATGACTGTGTATCCCATTTTTACCGCCTTGGCTGGGTTTCAGTTCACCAACCTGCTTCCCTACATTCTACAAGTGGTATCTACCATAACTGGGTATTACACTGCCCACCTGTTAAATTGCAAACCCGAGTTGACAAGTTACTCCAAGACCCACCAGTCTCCCAAGGACAATTCTCTGAATGGTCACCAGATTGCTGCCAACCTTGCGCCACCAAAGATCCAGACCTATGCAGAGGTTGTAGCTTGCCTTAAGGAGGTTAAAACAAAACCTACTGTTAACTCTTCCAATGACTACCAGCAGCTGCCAGTCTTCCGTCCAGAAGGGGTAGTACAATTGAACTACTCAGGTGACGTAGTGAACAGTGGCGGCAGAACAAAGCATCACCACTTCTATTCACCAGAGCAGACACAACCTGGATCTGCCGCCCTCAAGACTCTAAGCCAAGACCCATGCCCTGCCAGTGTCTTGTCTGCAAAACTGAACCCTGCAAAAATTGAAGAAGCAAAAACCCATGGTATAAAAGCCCCAGCGGTATGGTGATGACCATATTGTCATTTTTGATAATAAAGTTTTATGAACCTTTGGTTCAAACAAATATTAACTTATCTAGTCTTAGTGATCTTCCATCTTAACTCCGGCCAAGTAGACCATCAGGCAACCGCTCCCTCTGGAGACCAACCTGCCGACCCTCCCCAGGCACTATACCATCTCCCAGGAGCCCCCTTTGAACCTGTGCATTTTACCAAATACCCGCCCAATCCTGCCTACACAGAGTAGGAATTGGAGACCATCCTCATTGCCAATCCCTTGGCAAGGACTAGAGAAACTGAATACATAGGACATGAAGGAAAGAGGATCAAGGTGCTGCCCTTATTGTTCAAAGACAAGTACAATTATCTGCCTTCCTACTTTGTTCCCATGACTCCACCCTTAACCCCGCAACCTGACTGCCCAATGGAGACCCCCACTGCAGCCAAGACTTTGTCCACCCAACTTTTTGGAGTACTCTAAATTACTCTGACGGGAATGATAGACACTATGGTGCACAATTCAGGGCTCTGGTCTTTGCTTGGGCAATCCGTTTCCTATATTATCAAGTTAGCACCCATCCTATGGTGGGCATTACCCTCTGGCCCAGCTGTATTCCAACCCAAGCCAACCAATGCCTCTACCTATACCTGGATTCCTGACAATAGCTAATTTTGGCAAACCTGAGCTCCTGATTACATATGGAGCAACCAAACTTAAAGCCATTGGCACCAATATCTACCTTGCCAAGAATGGAATAAAACACACCATAGCCAGTCCCTATCACCTGCAAGCAAATGGAAGAGTAGAAATACTGAATGACTCCCTAGTAGAAGCCCTCAGTAAGTTATCTGCCAACAATCCAAAAGCCTGGGTTGAGATGCTACCAACAGCACTCATGATGTGCTGATCACTAGTTAACTGCAATACAGGCAAAAGCCCGTATAGACTTGTCTATGAACATAAGCCTGTCATTGTTAGCACTGCCTCAGAACCACATTTACCTCTACCTAAGAAAGTATCAGACAATAGTGACCCTGACATACAGTGCGCCAGGAAGGACCAAGAGAACTGTCATGGCCCGCCATGACATAGTAGCTTTGAAAAATTGTGTTTTAAAATCTTGGATCAATAAAGCTACTTCTTGCCGTCAGAAAGCTACCTTGATGATCTCCCTAGGTACCCTAGATAAAAAGTTATGGCGATTTAAAGAGCCGAGTTCGAAAACCCTGTCAGCATGTCCCGAAATGGTCGCGAGATTGGATTTCAAATCAAGACAAGCAACAATTAGTAAGCGGGCAAATCCAACCATATCTCAGCTTCTAGTGATCAGTTTTGGACGTTATTATGCTCAAATGAAAGCCTCAGATGAGGAGAATCCACCCAAAGTATTTTTAGATGACCAACTAAGGCAAACTTCGAAGTTCAAATCTGACCAAAAGAATATGACTAGAATTAGTCAGCTGATGTTTCAAACTTTTAGCATGACCCTCCAGATAGAGAGACAAGGACCTTCAGGAAGAATCTGGAAGAATCTCAAAGACCAATTTAAATGGTATAAAAGGAACCTAGTTCCCCTTTTCCCCATTGTGATCATTCTTGGTCTGAATAATAAATAAAAGACTTCTCTTAAACTATAGTTTAAATGGATCAGAGTTGGGAGCCCTTGGGCCCTGACAAGAACAAGGAAAAGGAAAGGGTTGAAAGAGAAGCAATCTCACTACAACAAGAACACTTTCAAGTCAAGGACAAGATCTGGGACGTTAACCACAAGATGCACAATCTGGATCCAGGGTTGCGCAGACCAGGAATTGTCATGAAAGTCAAGCCCAACAACACCTACCTCATCAAAGGTATTGGCTCTTGAACAGAACTCAAACATATTCATCATGACCGCCTCTGCCTATGCAAGGCAAGGACAGTACAATATAATTTTTAACTTCCTGTACCCAACGCAAAACTGGATTGATACCAGGCCCATATACCAGATACCTTCAAGAAAATTCCTAAGGCTCCACCTTCCAGTACCCCAGTGGGAGATGTCACAACATCTACATTTTACTCTCTCTCATAAAACTAATTCCCCAAGTGACTCACTGAATGATTTACCGACTAACCATTAAGTTGGTAGCACTGTTATCATTCAGCCATCTATTATGGGGATAAAACATTTTGAGTCCTAAGCGGAACACAACTTGGACAAGCTTCATGATTTAAGAGGAACAATTAATTGGATAAGCCCCATGACTACCATGACATAAATGTACAGTATGTGGCCCCCATGATACTATATAATACCCTATATTCATATCAAATAAAGTATCATTATCTTCTTAATTTTTCCCTTTATCTTGTTTATTATACTTCTCAGAAGTATATACTTGATAGCGCCCTAAAATGAAATTGGGTGATTTTTCAAAAGTGCCAGTGGTTTCTAAAATAATCTGTGTATTCATGCAGATCCTTTGACTTCCATTTTAAAATGATCATGAATTAAATTTATTTTAAATTCACTCCATTTATAACTTGGAATTTGGTTATTGGATTTGTCAATCCGCATTTTTATTTCCATTAATTATTTCAGGTTGTCTTTAAATCAACAGAATCAAGTAAAATATAAAGGCATATATTAGAATCCTACATTCCTGATGTATCCCTCATCTTTTTATGAGTTGTGTGACATGGGTTGAATTATTTGTGCTCAGGGGTTGGAATTTTAATTTTAAATAAATCAGAAAATGTCAACCAAGCTGATTGATTTTATTAAATATTTAATTTTTTACTCAGCTGAGTTGCTCGCATTTACAATTTGAGATTTGGTAGCTAGATTTGACAACAACGCAATCTTGCCCAGCAGGTTCTAAATCTGGAGCATGATTTTGGAGAAATTGAATGTTTCTCAGATTTGGAATCCAACTCTTATTAACGAGCACGGTAATTGGTTACGATTTGGACTTTGCTGTTAAATGGTAAGCTTGCAATAAAAATTGCGCTGGGAAGATCCATAACTTTAGCCAATCGGACGATGGATATGTGACCAAACTTAGTCGCTTTGGGTTTATAGCCAATCATCGGTTGAATTTGTCTACGCCACCAGTCATGGTTAGTTTCAGGTTTTTTTGAGTGCTTAAAGCAGTTTTGCTACTTTTTAGCGAAATTATGAGATGCAAATGGATTGGTCTGCCCTTCTATGCTTTCTATTGCAGGTATAAAAATAACACTTCTCAAGGTACTTGGTATAGAAATTGTGTTTCTGTTAAGAAAAAGCTCCATGATTTTTAATCACATCGTCTTAAAAGAGTGGGATTTAATTTAGCATTTATATTGATAAATGGAAAATGCGGAGCCTGTAAGGACCCTCCTCATGATCTAGAATCAGGAAAGCACACGATGGCCTTCATTTCAGAGGCCGATTTAGTTTAGCTTTTAAGGGTGTCACGACGGAATGTCAGTGTCCCAGCCCAGTACCTTCCATTGCATGTACATTTAAATGTACATTTATATGTACATCCAAGCTTAGCTGGGAGTGGGTCGGAATAGTTTTAGCGATGTTGACGACCAACTAAATACAATCAACAAATAAAATATTCTTCCAGGAAGTGGACTGTAAATAATAGGGACAAGGGAACTGTTAATAATTAGCGGTTCAATATGTTTATCATCTAAGACAAGGTGAGGGTCTTTTAAAGTGTGATTTTATTGAAGTGGTGGCCTCGTGCAGAGCAAAGGAAATTAATCTTGAATGTCATGGACCCCACAGCGAGTCAAGTGTTGGTGGGGTAATAAAACCTAGTTCAAGCCTATTGCTCTTCGGAACATGGAGGAATGTCCTGCATTGCCATAGGAAGTTTAATTCCAGTCACGATCCACTGGTCGGGTTATGCGGATAGGGTCATCAAAACACATGCAGTTTGGCACTTTGATCATTATTCTCCACAGGGAGGTGACTGGCAAATGAAATAGGATTCCGCACCAGAGACCCTCCCATTGAACCACACCACACTTTCCAATACAAATCCAGCTCCCTTCACCTGTAATCCTCATCTATCTCAATTAACTATGGTTGGTGTAACCAAGTCATTGAGGCGAACCTTGACCATCATCATATTGGTATACCTGGCAGCAGGATGCACTGCTATTGGCGTGAGCGCCTACTTCCTGTCAACCCCTAACAAGCGGAGACAGGTTATCCTGTCTGCTGAGCAGATTGATAGTATTGTAGCCTCTTTATTACCTTTACTTATTCTTGTTTAGCTGCTCTTGCTATTGGAGTCATGATGGTTGTTTCCACGTTCATCTTTTTCGCTGGACTCAACAGCAAGAAATTTGGTGAATCCTCCTTCAAGATTTTTCAATCTACTAGTAATAATTATCTCAATCATGACTCTGGTCCTAGGCGCATATGCTTGGTTCCAATCTTTGGACATCCAAGGTTCTTACAAGAACAGATGGGAGGAGTGGCCCGAGAGCTCCAGAAAGCTGTTTCAAGACGAGGTACAATTTTACAACTTGCAATATCTAAAGCTTTAGGGTCACTGTTGTGGATATGAGAGTAACCGTGATAACCCTGCTACCTCTAACTTCTGCACTGCCGAAGTACTTTCTCAGGGGATAGCTTCGGGATGCGCCACCAGCATGTATACCTTTGTTATCTTATATCTTCAGAGGATATACACTGCTTTATTCGTTTTCACTTTTGTGAACTTTGTTTCACTGCTGGGCTCTTTAGTTATGATTCGGGCCCTCAAGGATCAAGAAAGATATGAGAATTCTATGCGCAAGATGATCAACCTTCATAACTTGGATGATCTCAACATGGTTGAATACAGCGACCAACCAATGGATAGTCCATATCGCGATACTGCTACACCACATACCCCCCACACACTCCCCCAGGTCATGAAGCGTACCTCTGTCATATATGGCGACCCCAGAGGATATTAAGCTTGCTTGGTTTCAATTGAAATGTACAGTATAATTTGCTCTCCTGTAATTTCAAAGAAAATATCCATGTTAAAACAATCCTTTTGTTTACCTCTAAATCTCTAACAACTGAAGTGCCCTCATCTAGACTATAAATGCATCTCTATATTTCAGTTTCCAAACTGGCCCTTCAAAAATGCCAAAGAAAAATGGTTTGTTGCAATACTATGTTTAAAGTCTAGCTTCCCATTTTTTACTACACCAAATATAAATGCTAAACTAGAACTTGCTTTTTGAATTGATGTGATTAAAATCAGGGAGCATAATCTACAATATCAGAAACCTCTACATCTTCCAAATTCTAAAAATACATGTTTCACTGAATTTATTACCAAATAAAATTGAATTTTTCCTGTATAGTGATCTCTTTTGACGTATCCAAATTATATCATTGCTCTTAAAAATTCAGATATTAGTTGTTTATCATAAAGTGCAGATGTAAATCCTGTTTTAGATTAAGCCTACCTTTGCTGGCTGTGATATCTAAATCTGCAAAAGACCTGCTGTAAAATTTGGTGCCGCCTTTTTATAACCCCTATCGTTTCACTCTTTCCCTTGCCATTAATAGTTATCAGCTACCACAGCTCTCCCCCTAGTGCTTCGCCATGGCAGTCTGAGCTATCACTTTGGCTTCCATACTCTGAGGGGAGCAATGGGTGAGAGTGGAGGCTCCAGAACACAACATGGAAACCCTCAGCAAGTAGCTAGCAGGAGTAATCCATTAGTACATCATACACATATGCGGAAACAAGGTTGGCTGAATCTGAGACATGTATGCAAAATCTTATTTACTGCAGTTATATACTGAAGATGAAGGGGAGAAGTTCCCTGCTGGAAGGGTGGATCCATAGTACTTAACAGACCCAATTCAGGGTGGCAGTACTCAGAGAAGGATTGGAGCTGTAATAGCAAGAAGTGTACAGTGAGATCAGGGAGGAATTGATAGCTTCCAACTTCAGGGTATCTATCCACAACTGCTCATGTTAAGATGTTATAGAGGGTGAGATCTCTGGAGGTGGGTGGAAAGGTTAAAAAAATCCAAAAATATCTACCAGCACTGTACACACTTTAAATGTATAGCGTTACAACCAAGTTCCATACCTCACCTGGCAACGTATCTTACGATACGCAGGGGGCGCTCAATGAGCCACCCCATACTGTATCTGATGGCATTGCGCCTCTCGCCTCAAATGTCAAAATAAGAGGCAATGTTTCCTAATAAAAAGAAAAGCCAGATGCCCTCAACAAGCTATTCACAACCTGAACCATATTAGGATCATGCTCCTAATACCAACCCCTTGTGGCCTGGTGGCTTCCCTTTACTGTATTGTCATGAATATACTTCTGAGAAGTATAATAAATAAAACAAAAGGGGAAATTAAGAAGAGAATGGTACTTTATTGCTATGAGTTTACAGTATTATGTAGTGTCAAGATTTTGTGGTCTTGAGGAAAGATCTTTATTATTCATTATAGTAGGGATGTTGATATAGATTGTATGAGGACAATCTTTGCTACCAATTGGGTCTTAGGTGAGGCTACGGCCTGGCGGTATTCCAAGTCTGTAGGAGAAAACACACGGGTCTGCAAGTAAACGGCAGTACGTTCTACTTGGATACTTCTGACTACTAGGCGGCAGCTAGTAGTGATACAATGATAGAGATTATTTAATCTCTATCTTCAAGGGTGAATATTCTGCTCAATCTCTAATCAGGAGAGCACCCTATATAGGGTGGATAAGCCCTCTTGCCAGATTATAATCTGACACTTCCAACTCTTAATAGTCAGTCTATCTGTTCCCCAGACTGCTAGTTTCAGCCCCCAGAGTTAGGCAGCCATGCCAGTCTGCCATGAGACTTCAATAGATTAACAGACCTCAGCTTAACTCATCAGCATATTGGCGGCATCTGGTTTGTGGTTTATGCATATGCAAGTTTGGTTACCCTGTCAACTGAGTTTTTACATCATGCATTATTCTTTTTAAATTACCTTCTATATTGGTCATGGAATTTGAGGTGTCTCCAAGCGCAAATGTTTGGCGGAAACCATCTTGCATTATTATTCTTGGGCATTCCATCTTATTGGCTGAGAGGCGCTCTGTGCTTGAGATCAAGTATCATCAAGCTTATCCAATCAGAGTTGATCCAATGGGAGGATCAGAATTGGATCAGGATCAATCTTTGGAGTAATACTCAATGTACTGATTAGCTAAGGCGTGGAGCAGGATCAGCTGATGCTTTCCTTAAGCTTTCCAGCTGTATGGCAATTGGCCGTCTAACTAATCAGCCAGGGGAATAATGGTCAAGTCTACCATATTATTCCAGAGTCCTGAAAATTCCCCCGGCTAGACTGGACCATATATTCTTCCTTTGCCCTGAGATCTTGTGCATATGGATAGCTCATCAAAATACTCCCATCACACCAGCAGAACTGACACCTGTCAGTACATTGCAGAGATATCAGAGGAGGAAAGGAAGGCTTTTGACAACCTTTCTTTTAAGGCCAGACAGGCGTTGATCTGAGGGCTTCAAGATGGAGGCTCTGAATCAGCCTTTACAGGGTTGGAAGACCCTTTTAGTTGGATGCTCAGGAGAACGGCAAGCAGTCAGGAGGGGCTGACTCAACTGTTCTTGGGAAGCATCCCATAGAAGGGTCAGTAGAGGAGCGTTTGCCAAACAGGTTACTCAGGCTTCTGGTCAGGCCACCAAAGGGCAAGAAGTAGTTGTGACTCCAGCTTGGAATCAATATGATGCCTTTGGGGAAACCCAAGAGTCTGTATTTACGCAGTTTTGCCTAGGAGAGGAAGGATTTTTGGTAAAGAATCTGTTCCAGGGTGTCGTGTTCTGAGGTGCGGCACAGATACACAACAGGAAATCCTAACCTTAGGATTGGATTTGTACTAAGTCTCGGTTAGATGACAGGGAAGGCAAATGTGTTTACCTTGCGGCCCTGGAAGAATAATCTCTACTAGTCATGGCTAGAGAGAGGCGCGGAAGTACAGAATACACAAAGACAAAAATGTGAATAGAGCTTAATTTTATTGGTAAGTTAGGAAATGGATTATATAGTGGTTAGGAATACCACAAAACACTACCAGGATGGTAGGATAACTTGCCACAAGCATGAGTGGGGTGAGTGAGTTGTGCAGAGTCAGGAAACCAAACAATCATATTTCCTGATGTAGAAACCAATTCATTTTGAGAGTTGAAAGCGAAAGCAAGAGATTTGTCTTCAAAATGGCCCACCAAAGGCAAAATCAAAACATGGTGAATGCCGTTATTCACGACATTGCCCCCCTCTAGATTGGCCTTAGGGGGGTGATACTTGCAGAGGAACTTGGTGTGTATGCGAGCAAAAGGGCAACCACTAGAGAGGAGCTTTACAGTGTACTCAGATCCTCGTTTGAAAGTCACCTCTAAAGGACCAATCCACAGGGAGTCCAGCTTGTGCGCGCGCCCACCCACACGGTGTTGGTAGTACAGGACATGGTCACCAACATCAAACTCAGGCAAGGGGAAGTGCCCAGTGTTGTCAGGAGAGAGCTCAAGCATCTTAGTCTTATATGCGGAAGTGTAGGCAGTGGCCTGTATATCAATGATGTGGTTGACAAAGTCTTTGATGTGGTCGTCCGGGTTCATGGCCTTATCAGAGGAGAGTAGGGGAACCCCCAAGAGCAACAGAGTGGTGGCTTCACGCCCATACAACATGGCAAAGGGGGAGTACCCTGTGACCTGATGCCTGCTCAGACGATAGTCAAAGAGTGCAGCAGGTAAGTGTAGATCCCAATTGGCAGCGTCAGAGTAGGTGAGTTTTCTCATGATAGAAACCAGTGTCAAGTTGGCACGCTCAACTGCCCCATTAGTGGAAGGATTGTAGGGGCAGAGAAAGACTGGTGAGTTCCTAGAGCTTCAACAACAGAGGTTACAAGTTTGGCATTGAAGTTGGTTCTGTTGTCAGACAACAGCACTTGAGAGCAGCCATGGCGGTAGAAAACATCCTGCAGCAGGAAGGCAGCCGTAGTCTTAGCAGTGATGTCCTTAGTAAGGCAAGCCTCTACCCACTTGCTGAAGTGGTCAACGGCAATCAGGATAAAGCAGCATCCGGAACGTGAGCGGGGAAGAGGGCCTACAGCATCAATGCTAACCGTATGAAAAGCGTGTTGAGGGGGAACAAATTTGAACTTGCGAGAAGCAGCTCTGGGCCTCTGAAGTTGGCAGTCATGGCAACTAGCTATGTCATCTGGGATCAACAGGCAAAGATTCTCCCAGAAGTAATTCTTCTGAAGCCAGTCAAAGTTCTTGGCAATGCCTCCATGGCCAGTCTCTTTATGGGCTTGCGACACCAAAGAGAGGCAAATACTGGGGCGCACGTATGGCAGGTATTGACCCCGCACCTTCTTTAAGAGTTGGTTGTTGCGTATGAGGGTGTCTTCAGACAATTTGGACAGGGCAAGCCAAAACTCTTCTGTCTCACTTTTCCAGGAAGAATGGTAGCCAATTAGCTTGTACAGGCAGTCTGCCTCAGCAGGATGTAGGGCAAGGATGGGCATTCAGAACAACCCATCAGAGTTCTGATGTTGAATCCCGGGGTGATGGAGCACAGTGAAGTCATAACCTTGCAGGCAGAGGGCCCATCTGGCTAAGCGTCCTTCAGGCTCCTTAAGTTGTTGTAACCACTTAAGTGAAGCATGGTCAGTGACAAAAGTGAAATGGGTACCATACACATAGTGGCGGAATTTTTTGACTGCATGCAGCACAGCAAGGCACTCCTTCTCTGTAACACTATAATTCTTTTCATGCTTATTTAGCACACAGGAAAATAGGCTACAGGGTGATCCACACCTTCATCATTGAGCTGAGCCAAGATAGCCCTAATAGCAAAGTCACTAGCATCTGTGTACAAGATGAATTCCTTATTGTAATTGGGGTACACTAAAATGGGTGCTTCTTTGAGTTTCTGCTTTAGAGTCTCAAAGGCTTGCTGTTGGCTGGCGGTCCATTTGAAAGGAAAATTACACAACAGTTGGACCAGGGGTTTGTTAGTATCAGCAAAATCAGGAATGAATTGCCTATAGTAACCCATCATGCCCAGAAAGACTTATACTTCTTGTAGGTTGGTGGGCGGAAGCATTTTGTCAATGGCTTCAACCTTCTTGGTCATTGGACAAATCCCTGTTTGGGTTACTTCATGGTCCAGGAATTCAAGGCGTTCTTTGAAGAAAGCACACTTAGAAGGCTTTGGCTTAAGGCCAGCCTCTCAGATTTTTATGAACACCTCTTTAAGATGGGCTAGGTGATCAGTGAAAGTTGCGCTGAAGACTGTTATATCATCTAGATAGACTAAGACACACGACAACTTCAAGTCACGGAGGATGGAGTCCATGACCCTTTGGAAGGTGGCTGGGGCATTACAGAGCCCTTGCGGCATGCGGGTAGGCTCAAAAAATCCTTCTGATGTGATGAGCGCAGCCTTCTGACAGTCTTCAGGAGAGAGGTCAACTTGCCAGTAACCAGACGCCAAATCCATGGCAGAGAAAAACTTAGAACCTCCAAGGTGTCAAAGAGCGTCATCAATACACGGTAAGGGATAGGAATCTTTCTTGGTTAGAGAATTCAACCTTCAATAGTCCATCACAATCCGGTGGCCCCCATCCTTTTTCTTTAAGATGAGCAGAGGGGAAGCCCAGGGACTTTGAGAGCAAGCTAGAAGTCCAGCGTCCAGCAGTTGTTTGAGCTCCTTAGAAACCTACACATCTTCCACTTGGCTGCGGCAATATGGCTTGGCATGAAAGGGAGGAGCATCTCCAGTGTCAATCTGATGAATTACACCTTTAGCCAGCCCATAATCAGTGCTATCTTTAGCAAAGATGTCTGAGAATTGGTCTAGTAAATCAAGCACCTCTTTCTGTTGTACCAGGGACAACTGAGGAAAGTCTTGAGCAGTGAACAGAGATAGGACTTGAGGCTTGTCTTCAGGTAGGTTAAAGTCTTGAAACGTTCCAAAAGGGTGAAGTGACAAGACGTCAGGGGCATTTAACAACTTTCTGTAACCAACAACCTGTCCTCTGGATATGGTCATAGGAAGCGCAGTAAGGTTGTCAACTAGTAATTGAACGTGATCCTTGTGGGAGACGTCCAGAATTCCAGGACAAAGGTAAGGCTTGTTACGCCCCAGCAAAGGAGGGGAGTACAGTTCTAAGAAAGTCTGTTCAGGTAGTTCATATGATATCTGAGAGTCTATGATCACCTGAAAGCCTGGAGGGATGGTGACAGCAGACGTGGCCATGAGAGGGATTCCCTCAGTTGCAGGACAAGCCATGGGAGGACACTTTATGTTGGAGGAATGGGTTTGGTATTTTAGAGTGAAAACCCCAGTGGGGTACTCCAGTGTACATGTCTTCAAACGTTTACCAGGAACTTTGATTGGCTCTTCAAAGATCAGAGGGATTTTGTACCCTAGGATAGAAAAATAACCATCCTTTAGGTTGATGATCCCATTATACTCCTAAAGGAACTGGGTACCAACCAAAAGGTTGTAGCTCTCATTTTCTAGAACAACAGCCGGCTCAGCCAACAGGAGTTTACCAAATTGCATTGGTAAGGCAGAGTACGCACCAATGGCGCAAGTCATGGCAAGACCAGCAGTGCCATAGGATTGATGGTAGTTGAGGTCAGGGGCCAGCTTAAGCTTCTTCATCAGTTTAGAAGAAACAATGTTGACAGGAGAACCGGTGTCCAGGACGGCTTTGATTTTTACTTTCTGGATAGATATCTCTACCTGGGTGGTGGTACATCCAAAGGGTGGCAGAATAGCCAAGATATCCTGCGCCTCAGCTAGTTCCTTGTCCCATTTCTCAACCATGCATCTTAGCCCCGGGAACTCCTTATATACAGTTTGGAGAGGGAGTGAGATAGATACATTCTTGAAAACGGCATCTGCGACTTCAGCAGCTTCTTCTGATGATTCCACTAATACAGGGGACCGTTTTGCCTGAGTAAGATAGGGGCAGGAGACAACTGCTTTGGCCTCAGATGAGGGCTTGGTGGTAGTTGTAGTCTTCCCAGATCATAGCTTGTAGGGAACTGTAATAGTCTCAGGGACGGCAAGAACAGAATACCCATATGCATCAGGGTCTTCAACATCAGATTCATCCACATCAGAATCATCAGAAATGTCATGGAACAGAAGGAGAATAGGAGGAGCCTCATCATCAGCAGGCTCAGAGTCAGTAACAGACAAAGGTATAGAAGGAGACTGGGAAGAATTGTCAACCGAGAGCGTCTCCACCTCTAGGTTGACTGTTCTTTTCCCGACTGATCCTTGGGATCAGCTCCTTCAACCCACGGATTGGTGCAGACACAAGAGTGGTGACCTACCTGACCGCAGTTGTGGCAATCCTGACGTTGAGAAGTATTTTGTGAGTTCATAGTGAGGATACAAGGGCCGCGAGAAGAAGATCCAGAGTTGGAAGCGGCACAACTCTCCCAAACAACTGCCCCAGAATGGGTAAGATGCATATCCTGTAGCAGTGTCTTTATACTTTTCATGGAGGACAGCATAGCTTTGTGGGCCTTGAAATGAAGACACAGGAGTTGATTCACCTTGAGGGCCTGGGCGCAGGCCATATATGCTTCATGCGCCGTCAATTGTCTGCTTGTTATTAACTGTTGTCCCTCCATGTAAAATCTGTCTGCAAATTTGGCTAACGTCTTTTTGGGCTTGAATGATATGTGCATGAAGGCATTCTTTTCCACCTCTAGGCTAAGATCACCACCAAACTTGTCAATCAGGAGCTGTTTCATGTCTTCCTAGGTCTTGATGGTGGGCAGCTCTGGCACGACTACTTCTTGACAGGTTAGGTGTAGACAGGTTAGAATGTGTTCCTTCTTAACCTCATCTGATGCTTGTCTCATGGCAGTCTCATAAATAGTTAAGAAAGCTGCAATTGTTGAGGTTTTGGGATCAAAGACTTGCTTAAAAGTAGGCTTGAAGTGTGCCTTGGGAGCTGGACCACCATTGCTGCTATCAAGTACACTTATGCGCAGGGAGAACTCAGCTTCAGATTTGGAGGGGGGGTTGTCTAGCCCATAGTTTTCAAACACTTTTGTCAAGGGTTGTCAGAGTCTTGGTAGTTCTGGCACCCATAGTGTTGGCTAGAGTGGTCTGTCATTCAGTAACATCTAGGCGTTGTCCTTGGGTAGTGAAAACAATGGAGAGCTCAGCCAGTTGCAAAGTAAGGGATGACCCCACTGATAGGCAGGGGGCAAATCTGTTGTTTACCGAATCTATCAGCTCACTCATCTCCTGTACGTCTCTTTCCAACTCAGTCTGATCTTGTTTCAAGTGATCCACCTCATTTGCTAGGGCAATCAACTCCCTAGCGCAGTGGATTTGAGGAGCCCCCGCCAAACCAGGACAACAGCCATCTTCCTTGTTAACCCCAAGTGGGCTAGCAGCGGCCGTCACTAACTCATGTAACGCAGCAACTTCTTGCTGTAGTTCAGCAACCTGAGCAGTCAGCGCAAGAACCTTGGGGTCAGGTTGAGGCGTTTCAGTAGGACGTCCTTGCCTACAAGTGGAAGCGCGTAATTCTTGGATGGCCTCCCAGATCCTCTGCTCTCTGTCCACCAGATCATCAGCAGGAGGAGAAGGAAGGACATCAGGTTTGGGAGTAGACAGCTCATTCACTTGACTCTGAAGTTTGGCTATAGCAGCAGCAGTGGTAGCTCTCTCTTGATCAAATTCTACACTGAGTTCATTTAGACCTTGGGCGGCAAGGTCAACTACTTGTTGCAATTTCTCAAAGGAATAGGCACTGAATGCATTGAGCTGTTGCACTAGCTGTTCAAAGTTGGTGAGATAAGTGTTTAGGGTGGAGTCTACTTGAGTTTGCCAGGGTTGTTCTAACTGGAAAAACTCATGTAGCTGCTCCCTAAAGTACTCAGGGATGGATTGGCGCATTTGCTCAATGGAATTGACTAAACGTGTTTGAGAGGTGACCAAATCACGCTGATTGTCAGATACCAGGGAGAACAGGGAATGAATTCATTGTTGGTAGGCGGCAAACTGGTCCCAATGATGGGTAACAGCTGCTTGTAGAGACAAGATCTCTTGAACGTGGAGTCCCAACACCATCTGGTGGTGGGCCAAGGCAGGCTGTACAAAAGATGACAGCAGGTGATCAGCGGAGCAAGCCACTGAGAGGAGATGTTGTGGAAACTGAGGGGCCACAATTAACTCATAGTATTTGGCACGGCTAAACTGTAGCTAAAGGCGAGGAATGGCTCCTTCACGGGCTATCCCAAGGGCTACTGACATGACTTGTTCCAAGTCAGGGGTACCCATAGGGTAAGCAACTAGGCGGGGACCATTACCAAGGTTCAGTACAGTAGGGACAATAGGCGGGTTGGCAATGTCTTCCTCAATAGGAGGGCTGGTAATTTCAGGCAAGGTCAACTCCCAAATAGGCAGAGGCAAGGGACCTGAAAACGTAGATGCAAAAGGGATAACCAAGGGGCTTACAGCCCCTGTAGTGAGCACCATTTTTGTTGTGTTCTGAGGCGCGGCACAGATACACAACGGGAAGTCCTAACCTTAGGATTGGATTTGTACTAAGTCTTGGTTAGATGACAGGGAAGGCAAATGTGTTTACCTTGCGGCCCTGGAAGAATAATCTCTACTAGTTGTGGCTAGAGAGAGGCGCGGAAGTACAGAAGACACAAAGACAAAAATGTGAATAGAGCTTAATTTTATTGGTAAGTTAGGAAATGGTTTATATAGTGGTTAGGAATACCACAAAACACTACCAGGATGGTAGGATAACTTGCCACAAGCATGAGTGGGGTGAGTGAGTTGTGCAGAGTCAGGAAACCAAACAATCATATTTCCTGATGTAGAAACCAATTCATTTTGAGAGTCAAAATCAAAATCAAGAGATTTGTCTTTGAAATGGCCCACCAAAGGCGAAATAGAAACATGGTGAATGCTGTTATTCACAACACAGGGCGAGGACATAATTCCTCTGTTCCTTTACGTAGTGACGCAAAAGCGTCCTTGTATGGATTTGAAGAAACAGATCCAAAAGACTGCCAGTGGGTATTATGAAGTGGAAGACTCAATATCTTGGCAGGAGATATTACAAGAGTTAATCAATCTTCTAGCCAACCTGTCAACAGTGCGGGCCGTGGACATGTCAATCTTAGGGTTCATCCTTGACTTTGGCCTTGATGTTATAAAAGCTGGGTCTTCCCTCTGGATCCTTTTCCAAAGGTCTACAGTTTCTTGGGTGTGGAAAATTCTGACGCCTGAGACAGCCAAATTTGCAGGGCTACAAGAAGGGCTTGGGAGGCGCTTCATCATGGCAATAAGAAGCTGGCTCTTTGTGAAATGGCCTTGTATGGTGATCTTCTTTTGAAACCAGATCTTTGTCTGCCTATGGGGACGTTAGATGATATGGCAACACATTGAGAGAAGTATCACAATAAGGTAAAGGCATCCAAGCTCCTTTGCCTTGTATCTATAGGTACATTTCCAACTTCATGCTTGACTGCATGGTTCTTTCTTGCTGTTTTCTGTTAGACTCTGGGCTCTGACAATTAGACGCCCAGAAGGCATCCATTCCTCTTCCCCTTGTTCAATATTTGCAACAGCCAATTGGAGATCTTAGAGTGTGACTACAGGTTGCTACCATGTTCTTTGTTAGAGGCTGTACTTTCTCTTTTTTCCTATTTGTAGTGTGACTCAGACTGGAAGATGTCAATAGCATTCTCAAACCCAGGAAAGGGCAGTGGAGCGTCAAACTCCGGTAAGTCAGGATCTTAGCAACAATGACAAGGATGAAGAGGACAGAGACAAGGAAGGCAAAGGGGAAGAGGATCCTGAGTATCAAGAAGGCGACCCTTAATTGTTAAATAAACACCTATCTCTACAATTATATTTTAGTTTATCCATATATAAATTGTAAGGTTTAATTATTGCCAATACTAGGAAAAGAGAAGAAAGGCTTAAGGAATCTGGCATGTACTCAATTTATGAGTCATCCATCTGCCAGATTCTTAATAGTATATGCGTCCTGTGAGGTTTTTTTGATAACTCCAAAAGGACCCTTTCATAAGCTATCCAACTTATGGGATTGACCCACGACCTTGTTGTGGTATGAAACCTGGCTTCTCACTTTGAATTCCATCAAAGAACGGCGCTTTTTGTTATTGGCTATCTGGCCCTTTGCTCTGGACAGGGAGGTTTCTGTGAAAGCTTTGGCTTGAAGCTTGATCAGTGTTTTGGCTAACTTAGTCAGGTATTGCTGATAAGTCATGTCCTCAGGATTGCCCATGGCGGAGTAAAGGATTGGCAGAATAGCAGGATGGCAACTGTACACCAACTGAAAGGGCAAAACCTGGTAGTACTGTGAATTGATATGTTGTAGGCAAAGACCACAGCAGGCAGGAACAGGTACCATTCTGAGGTACGAGTATCTGTTGTTTTCCTAAGGATGGAGACTAATGTTCCATTAACTCTCTCCACCATCCCATTAGACTCAGGGTGGTATGGAGTGGAGAGGAATCCCCTCACGCCCATGAGCTTGTTCAACTTGGGAATGTCATTGGAGGTAAAATTAGTGCTATTGTCTGTGAGGATGTACTGGGGACATCCATGCCAATGAATGATACACTCTAAGATGAAGGTGGCCCTGGACTCGGCACTTACTCTCTGTAGTGTCTTGGCTTTGACCCACTTGGTTAAGTGATCAATGGCCACTATGATATATTAGAGGCGCCCTATGCACATTGGAAGCGGACCTACAACGTCTATGCTCACAGTGTGCCAAGCAAATTTTGGTTCCACTTTTTTGTACTGATGGCTACCCACAAATGGTTTCTCATTCTGGCACCCAGAACAGAAAGTAAGGGTCTCCTTGATGCCAAAAAGAAGAGACTCCCAATAGTAGTGGAGTTGCAGCTGGGTGACAGTCTTCTGGAACCCTCTGTGGCCCACTGCTTTGTGGACAGCGAGTATGATTTTGGGCCTTTCTGACAGATGAGGGAATAAGTACTTTTTACCTTTGTAATATTTGTAAAGTTTGTTGTTCTCCACTCAAAATTTCCTTCTCAGCTTCCTCAGGATGGCCTGGACTTCTTCTGGATTGTTGTTGAAGGTGGCCTTTACCATTTTATTGTACATGTTGTCTGCTTGGGATGATACCAACACTACAGTGGGCAGTCAGGACAGGCAGTTGGTATTCTGGTGACTAGCTCCAGGGCGGTGAACTATCTTGTAGTCAAAGGCTTGGAGTTTAAGTGCCCATCTGGAAAGGCTTTCTTTGGGCTCTCTGAGATTCTGAAGCCAACTGAGGCTGTCATGGTCTGTTACTACAGTGACATGTACGCCATGCAGGTATACCCTAAACTGCTTATAGGCGTATATCACATCAAGGCATTCTCTTTTGGTGACGGTGTAATTCCGCTCATGGACATTAAGGGTCCTGCTGGTGTAGGCTACAGGATGCTCAGCTCCTTGATTGTTGTGCTGAAAATAATACATCAGTGTGGAAAATAAAGGGATTGTTGAAGTCTGGATACATCAGAACAGGGCTGGATGAAAGACTGGTTCTGAGAGAATCAAAGGCAGTCTGGCATGCTGTTGTTCATTAAAAGGTAGTTCCATTCTTAAGGAGGTTGAACAGTGGCTTGCCAGTGCGTGAGAAGTTTGGAATAAAGCGTCAGTAGTAGCCAATCATCCCCAGGAAGACTTGTATGTCTTTTTTCACTCTGGTTGCTTCATACCTGTGATGGCTTCAACTTTTGCAGGTTGAGGGCAAAGTCCAGTTGTATCCACAACAAATCCAAGGTACTCAAGCTGATCTTTGAAAAACTGGCACTTTTGAGGCTTTATCTTCAGATTGGCGTCAGCCAGTCTTTTGAATACGGCTTCCAGGTGATCCAGATGTCACGGTAAGTTCCATAATGCCAGGTATTGTCTGTCCAAGTAAGAAGGCCGGAAAACCTGTATCAAAATTGACCAAGTTAACGGATTTAAACCAAACAGCCGATCAAAAATGGGTCACAGCTGCTCCAGTATGTCAGCTGAAACCAGCTCCTCCTTGTAAACTGACGTAATATGAGGGTCACCCAATATAAGCTCATTAATCAGCATGATTGTTAGAAACTGGTCACACAAGGGTTCTTTGCAACCTGGACTAGATACTTAATTGAAGATGCCAAAGGAATAGGAGATCAAGACTCAGGTAGTATTGCTTAGTCAATTTTTCTGATATATATTGAATAATTTTCCCTGTTTCAACTCTAAGAGTTGAGTCCTTCTAAATTTACTCAATAAAAATCAATTATCCCAAGTTCTAATTTTAAATTTTAAAAATGCATCCTGTGCTTGGGTTGTTGCGGTATATCCTGTACAATCTGATTCTGAACAGAATCATTTCAGGAAGATGGGGCCCAGAATCTGGAACTTTGTTGTTGGTGCCACAAAATGTTAATTTCATGCCAGCCAATTTTGTAGCCCCTCCCTCCATTCCTGAAGATGAAAATTGGATCACTTCTCAATGCCCAGAATTCTACGCTGAAGATGCATTGATGCTTTCCCAGGTCATTTATCTTGGTTTACTCTGGTTAGGATTGATTGTTCTACTTAATCCTGGAGTTACAATTGGAAAATTCACAAAAAAATATCTGAAGCCTTATTGGTGGTTAATAATCAATTCTATGTAGATTTGGGTGGTAATTCCCCATCACTTAGAAACGGCATCATTTTATCCAGTTATTTCTGTCACACCAGATGCTAATTTAATGTCCTGGAAAACATGTTAATATCATCCAGATATACCAAAACGCAGGAAAGCTTGAGGTCTCCAAGAATCAAATCCATGGCTTGCTGGAATGTGGCTGGGGCATTACACAGACCTTGGGGCATGTGTGTCAGCTGGTTTAACCCTTGAGAGGTTATTATTGTGCACTTCTCCTGTTCCTCAGGCGGTAGCTCAATCTGCCAGTAACCAGAAATTAGACATGGTGGAGAAATACTTGGCTCCGCCTAGTCAATCAAGGGCATCATCTATCTGTGGGAGAGGGTACAAATCCTTCTTGGTTATCAGGTTGAGCCAACGGTAGTCAATCACAACCCTATTGCTACCGTCTTTCTTCTTAACTATGGGCATAGAAGATGCCCAAGGGCTTTTAGATGGCACAAGCATGCCTCTATCCAAGAGCTCTTTAATCTCATTTCTCACTATCTCCTTGCTGGCTTTTGACCTTCTGATAGGACGGAGGCAGATAGGTTTTTGGTCACCAGTGTTGATGTGATGGGTGACATCAGTGGCGCATCCTAGATCAAAATCATCTTCTGCAAAAATGCAGCAATACTTTTTGAAAAGCGCACTGACCTTCTTGCGTTCTTTATCTCTCAAGGACAATAGGTCAGCCAAAGGAGTGGTTGCATAAGCAGAGGCTTCTACTTGATCTGGCAGTCCCATGTTGGAGAAGTTGCCTATACAATGGAATGCCTCTATCTCTATGACCAGGAGGAGGTGAAAAAAGGCAACTACCTGGTGCTTCTTGATTTTTAGTTCATTTCCTGTAGGCTAGCCAATAGAACATGGATCTCATGTTACCCAGGAACAATGATTCCAGGGGCAATGTATGGTTAGAAACGGGATCAGTTCCAAAGCTGATGGATTTCTCCATAGAGTCCTTCAGGTATATCTAGGGTCAATACAGAGTTGATGGCCATCTGGGTGCCGCTCTTTAGTGTGAAGGTTGACCTTGGTCAAAGGGGAATGCCTTTGTGTTCCTTTATCTGTGTGGGCAGCCACTTGTCCTTCTTTTCTTTGATTTTGTAAGGTATTGCTACTACCCTGTCCTTGTAAGCCAGGTGAATGATCTTGGTCTCCTTGGAGTAGTACAACGGGATTGTCTGACTGAGCAGTGTCAATGTATCCACTTCCATGTCCAGCTTAACCCTGTACTTGCAAAAGAATGCCGTTCTAATCAGTATAGCATAGTTTTGACTGGGTAGAGCCACCACTGGCAAAGAGACTGCAATCAAACCAAACCTCATTGGCAATGAATTGTATGCTTAACTGAAGTGGTGATGTGAACCCCAGCAGTACCATAGACTTTGGAGTGAGCCACGTCTGGAGCCAAACCCAGCCTTTTTACCAGGCGGGTTGAGACTATGTTTTTTGAGGCCCCACTGTCTATAATGGCCCGTACTTTTACCTTGTTTACAGAAATATCAGCATAAGTAGATTCTGTGTAAGATTCATATTGTAGATTTAATAAATGGATACCCAGAGGTCCTGGGGTATCAAAGTATTGGCGGAGACTTTGGCCAATCTCAGGAAAGTTGGCTTCTATAGTTTCCAGTGGAATGAATAAATGTACACCTTTCAGTGGCGGCAGGTTGCTGGACATGTTTGGGTTAGAACCAGTACATACCTCATGAACTTGGGCAGCGTAGGGATTGGAGACGGTCTCTATTGCTTTGGCGTCAATTTTCCTGGGGCAGCCTCTCCCTTGGGTGGGGATTGCATACAGATTGTCCACTACTAGCTTATGGATAGAGTCCTCCTCAAAGTCTTTCTACGGTAAGAATAAGTCAGGAAGAAGCGGGCTAATGGTTGTAGACGTGCCTGGGATTGTTGCCTGGGGATTTTGCCTCCTTGCTGATAGGCAAGGGGTCAGTTTCACTGACCTCAGGACGCTGACTGGATGTCTCTCAATTGGGGTCCTTTGGAATGGGAAAGGGGTTGACAGGTCCAGTACATTCCATTAATGGCCTGCCTTCCCTTTTCCCTTTTTGGCAGGTTTGACTACCATGACCACGTTGATAGAAGGGGGGCTAGGCTTCCCTCCTTGGCATTCTGCCGTAAAGTGTCCTTGCTTCCCACATTTATTGCAGTTATCAGAATTATGATAGGGTTTATTTTCTCCTTTTGACTTTTCTGCATCAGGTGTGGATTTGGCCAGCTTGGGAGTTTGGGATTGCTCCTTAAAGTTGTTAAAACTTTTACCTGCCTGCCCCTTGTTTGGGGCCTCAAACTGCAAACCAAGTCTGCTGAGATAGCTGGTAATATTCTGCATGTCATTGGACTGGTTGAGAACAGGAAACATCACGTTGGCAAGCTCACAATAGGGTTGTAAAGCTCTGCTCATGGTGATGCAGCAATCAAGATTGGAAAGTACCCCAGCTCCAAGGAGAATCTGTGCCTTGTGGTAGAATCAGTTGGCAAAGTTGGAGACAGTCTTGTATTTCTTGAAGGAGATATTGCTAAACTCCGCCTTTCTGTCCTGGAGTTTAGTCTTGCTGCTGAATTCATTGATGTCCGCCTGTTTGCTGTCTGCATATGTCCACTCTTCCTGTGGTAGACGTGGCATGATAACGTCTACACTGGAGGGGTCCAGGGCATTAATAAGGGTGGTAGCCTTCATGTGATCCAATATCCTTCTCATGGACATTTCAAATAGTTGTATGAACGTTCTAATGTTTCCATTACAATCAAATTTAGGTAAGTTCAATGGCTTAAACTTATGGTCAGGTACCAAAGTCTCTTCTATAGGAGTGGTCATTGGTCTTCTGGTGGGAATAGAAGAAAGCCTGGTGGAGGTTATGGGTGTGAGAGGAGACAGTGCCACAACTCCCATGGGCACATCACGTGTGTACTGAGAGCCGTTAATTTCACAATCAGAACCTACTTTATGGAAGTAATCAGGAGATGAAGTCTTCTGCCTTTCCAAAGAGGAGGCAGGGAGGGGTAACAGGTCTTGGCCAGAGCTGTTACTGCTTGCTACGCTATCCTGAGTCTCAAGCTTGCTTAGTCTTGTAGCAAATTTAAGTTACATCTCCCTCCTAGCTGCACGTTCCTGAATCAGCTGTTCCAATAGGTTGCTGTGGTTTTCCTCCAACATAAGGACCATAGAGGTGAGTGTACCATGACGTTGTTTGTCATTCATGCGTTCTTCCTCCAGGTGGGTGATCCGTTTGCGTGCAGATTTGAGATCCTCATAAAGCAAGCTGGTAAGCTCTCATACGCTTTTGATGGTCTCCCAAAGATTGTTTTTATTATCCATATAAGCGTTGTGGTACAGGAAACAGTCATGGGGGTGAGAGGAAAGTTCCTGAGCAGCAATGCCCAGCAGGGTAGGGAACTTCCCATTTCTCAGGCTGTCAAGCTTACTTGCCAGCTTGTTGATGTAAGCCACTAACTTGTTATACCGGTTGGTACTTCTATTGTTTGCGTCATTCAACATATGGCAAAGAGCTTCTTTATCAAGAGACTCCTTACTCTGATTTGATTGCTGGGCCAACTTGTCACCCTACGGGTAAGGCTGATACAGTGAGTTATCACGTCAATAATCCACTGTGGAGTTATACCTGTGCTCTCAAAGAAATTGGCAACAATATATTCAACCTGAAGTTGAACTGCTGCACAATCTCATCCACCCGGAAGTGGGCATGATTAGTGATATTGAACAGGTTTCTCAGGATACCCTGCAATGAACCAAAGCTGGTATTCAGCTTATGGATTTTATCCAAGTGGGCTTCCTGCAATTAATTGAAGCTAGCCCCCAGCTCAGTAGTTCCAAACTTTGTCTTGCAACAAGTTGCTGCAAGTTTTTAATGCTCATATGAACAAAGTAAGAGAGGAAGTCTTTGACTTGCCCCTTCTCCTTGTTCAACAGCTGACTGATCTGCATGCTTTTAGCTTCCTGGTATTGGCATTATGCAGTCCAAAGGTTGGCAGCATTAAGATTTTAGCTGAACAGAGTGAACTCCATCTCCTGTTGGGCCCCTTCATGTTGTCAACCATGCAAGAGTGCGCCTAGCATAGCGCGGACCTCTTCTAAAGAATACTGGCAAGGTTGGTGAGGTCCTGGTGCATAGGCAGAGTCCAAGTGAAGGCAGTCATCCTGGAGCTCAACAGCTCTATGTGGCGTGATTGCCAGGCGGAGACTAGTGTCCCTTTTGGTGTCACTAGTGTCCACACAACCCCCATACTTATCAACAAAGCTAGGGTGGGAAAGGGGCAAGGCAGCACCTTGATTTGACACCAATGTCAGCTTGTTTTTGTAGTGAGCACCACTGTCAAGATTTTGTGGTCTTGAGGAAAGATCTTTATTATTCATTATATTAGGAATGTTGATATAGATTTTATGAGGACAATTTTTGCTACCAATTGGGTCTTAGGTGAGGCTATAGACTGGAAGTATTCCAAGTCTGTAGGAGAAAATACACAGGTCTGCAAGTAAACAGCGACACGTTCTACTTGGATACTTATGACTACTAGGCTTTGGCTAGTAGTGATACAACAATAGAGATTCTTTAATCTCTATCTTCAAGGGTGAATATTCTGCTTAATCTCTAATCAGGAGAGCACCTTATATAGAGTGGATAAGCCCTCTTGCCAGATTATAATATGACACCTCCAACTCTTAATAGTCAGTCTATCTGTTCCCCAGACTGCTAGTTTCAGCCCCCAGAGTTAGGCAGCCATGCTGGTCTGGCATGAGACTTCAATAGATTACTGGACCTCAGCTTAACTCATCAGCGTATTGGCGGCATCTGGTTTGTGGTTATGTATATGCAAGTTTGGTTACCCTGTCAACTGAGTTTTTACATCATGCATTATTCTCTTTAAATGACCTTCTATATTGGTCATAGAATTTGATGTGTCTCCAAGCGCAAATGTTTGGCGGGAACCATCTTGCATTATTATTCTTGGGC
Organism: Entomophthora muscae; assembly: GCA_014839935.2. Lineage (NCBI taxonomy): Eukaryota > Fungi > Entomophthoromycota > Entomophthoromycetes > Entomophthorales > Entomophthoraceae > Entomophthora > Entomophthora muscae. The sequence continues at coordinate 104,816 of QTSX02006624.1, forward strand.
ATTCCATCTTATTGATTGAGAGGCGCTCTGTGCTTGAGATCAAGTATCATCAAGCTTATCAAATCAGAGTTGATCCAATGGGAGGACCAGAATTAGATCAGGATCAATCTTTGGAGTAATACTCAATGTACTGATTAGCTGAGGCGTGGAGCTGAATCAGCTGATGCTTTCCTTAAGCTTTCCAGCTGTATGGCAATTGGCTGTCTAACTAATCAGCCAGGGGAATAATGGTCAAGTCTACCATATTATTTCAGAGTCCTGATATGTAGCATCATGCAAAGCCATATACTGTCCATGTATGTTATGGTAGTCATGGGCTTATCCAAGTAATTGTTCCATTTAGGATTTAAAAAGTTTGATCCACATGTTAGAAGGGTGATTGATAAGAGTGCCACCAAATCAATGGTTATTCAGGGAATCACTCAGGGAATTACTTCCCTGAGAGGGAGTAATTGTAGATATTGCAACATATCCCTGTGGGGTGCTGGATGGTGGAGCCTTGGAAATTTTCTTGGGAGTGTTGGGGATTTGGGCTTGATATTGATCCAGTTTTGCATTGGATACAGGTAGTCATGAGTTACGTTGTGCGGTCTTTGCCTTGCATAGGCAGAGTTGATCATGATGTATGCGTTTCAAACCAGTGTAGGAACCAATTTCTTTGATGAGGTAGGTGTTGTTTGGTTTGACCTCCATGGCAACCCCTGGTCATCTTAGTCCTGGTTACAACTTGTGCAAATCATGGATTAAAACCCAAATCTTGTCTCTGATATGGAATCATTCCTGTTGGATAAAGATTGTTTCTCTCAACTCTTTCCTTTTCTTTAGTCTCTTGGTCCTTTCTGGTGTGTTGTACGTCAGGGTCATTATCTGCAGGTACTTTCTTAGGTAAAGGTAATTGAGGTCCTAGCTTAGTACTGACAATAGCAGATTTATGCCCATAGACAAGTTCATATGGGCTTCTGCCCATATTGCAATTGAACCAAGTTTGACATACCATCAACTTTGTAGGGAGCATGTCAGCCCAGAGTCAAGGGTTAAATTCAGATAGCTTACTGAGTGCCTCTACAAGGACAATGTTCAATCTCTCTACTCTCTTATTTGCTTGTGAGTGATAAGGGCTGTTGACTGTATTATTTATCCCATTTTTAGCAAAGTAGATGTTGGTGTTAATGGCAGTGAGTTCTGCTTCTCCATCTGTGATTAGGAGTTCAGGCTTTCCAAGCTTGGCTATTGTTTCCTTGCCAATAAATTGTCTCACATCATTTCCTTTGTGTTCTTTTGTGGCTTGTGCCACAGGCCACCTTGTTGCATAGTTCATAGCTGAGATGATTTATTTTTTTCTTTTTTGTCTCCAGGCATGGGTCCCACAATATCCAATGCCCACACCTTGAAGGGTTGGGAGATTGATACTGGCATCAATGATTTGGGGGATACCTTGGAGCGCACATATTTTTCACATACTTCACATTGTTTAGCACCTCTTTGATGCCATCCAACATGTTGGGCCACCAATATTGTGTCTTAAGATATTCATGTAAGTTTCTGCTACTTGCGTGGCCCATATCTCTGTGGTAGAAAAGGATGGCATCAATCTTTTGTGTTGACAGTACATATGTCACTGTATTGCCGCTTGATAATATGCAGTGGGGCATGCTATATAAGTTTTTGAACAGGTGATTGTTCTTAAGGACTTTCTCTTGGATAATATTGGTGTACCAGGTGAGAAACCCTCTTCAAGATTTCCTATGGTTAACATGGGCCAATCAAGATCCACTATGTTAGTGTCACAAGTGACAATTACCTGCTATTGATCCACAAAACAGAATCCTTATGATAGATTTGAACTCTGAACCCTGCAGGCCACCAGCCCGCATTTTTTGGGCTCAAGTCAAGAATGAATTTGACCTAAGAGAACCCTCTGAAGCCAGCCTGAGGCACAATCTACAATTGAACCTTACCCTCTGGGGGATCCCCCTAGTCTAGCCAATAAGAGAGCTGGACCAAGTAGTACCCCTGTGACAACCTGGCCTGCCGCCAATAGAGTGCTGCATGAATTTCCCCAAAAACAAGGTCGCCAGATGATGACAAATCCCATGTCTCAAATAAGGAAATCAAGATTCATCATTCTAAACCAGCCAATGATAAACCAACAATTTCAGGATACTAATAGTACTGTGATATCCCTTCAAGTAAAGGAGAAGTGGATGCAGCTACAGTCATGGCCCACCATATGAAAGGACCTAATTTTACTAGATAGGAGAGGGCCTTCCCAGCCACAGCCCAAGGTTCAGCCACTGGAAAGGCAGAATCAATCAACACAGCAAATTCCAGGTATAGCACTCCCAGGAATTGACTATTATGGCCAGTGTTATCAGAAGTGAAGGAGGGTTGATATGGACGGTTGGGTTTCAAGGGTGGTTTCATGAGGACCAGGTAGGCGGAAGAATTGTTGTACTTCCCATTGAAGATCAAAGGGTAGATGGTGATTGCTTTGCCATCGCAGAAAATTTGATAGGGTTCCTTGGGTGCATTTGGGCAGGTGTACTGCTTCAAGTCTTCCAATTTCCAGGGTTTGTGGTCAGGATTTGGGGGTACTCAGTGAAATGCACAGGGCCAAATGGAGTGTTGGGCAGACAGTAGTAGTCAAAGGCTTCAGGCTTGTCAACTGAAGTCTGGCTATCTATCCCAGTGGATGGGTACTGACACTTGGGTGTATGCAGATGGAAGAGTATCAAAAATAGGTATGGAAACAGATTGGTGAACCAAAGGTTCATAACAACTTTACTTGTTAAAAATGACAATACAGACCTTTTTCAAGTGCTTTTGGCTTATATTGTCATTCACATGCAGGTGCCTCTGGGCATTCTTCTTGTGCTATCTGGGTATCAGGTTTGGCATCTCAAATTCTGCTGGTTGATTGGCTGTTCTATCATTATTTTTGGGGTCTTCAGGACCAGCTGCTTGGCTTGCTAGTGGCTTATCTCTGCTTGACTGGTCATTGGTTCTGACAGGGTTGGCTGCAGGTGTCATGGAGTCATTTTCAATTTGATTGAAATTTTTGGACAGGTTTGACAGGCATTTTATGAGGCTGGGGAACTTGATTAAAAAAGGGGTTCCCAATTGAGAACTCCAAATTACTAAATGGATGATGGGCTTGAACTGGGAACCCTGGGTAGCTAAAATTAGCCTACCCAGGCCCAGCTAAACCCACTAAGACTTGGGTATAGCCTTTAGGGCCCAGGACAAGTGTCAGGTCCCAAAATGCCCTAGACAATCAGCTAGCCTTCCTGGAGATGAAACAACTGACAGTATGAAAAGCATTGCCAACTGCCTCCCTAGAAGGAAATCCACCCCTTTCCAACTAGAAATTGTAAGGTATGAAGGCTTGGGGTAGATTATTGTAAACTAAAGCCTTTAAAACAAGAATATTTATATTTTTTAAGTATAAGAAGGTAGGTAAGGCTTGCAACAATAACTGCACTAAGGCTTCTAAAAGATTATATGAAGTGAAGTAGGTACTAATGAAATTTATTAAACCCAAGAAAAAAAATAAAGTCCAGTCTTAATGACTGAAGATTTGGTTAGAATTCAATTTCTAAGTCTGGAAAGTGATCAGCACTGGCTGGGGGATTGAAACTGTCAACAATTAAATTGTGAGTAACACTATAAAAGTTGCCTAACTGGTGAAGAATATAGTCAAAAGAAATCAGGAAACTAAGATGAAAGCTAATAAATAAGATTGGAGAGAAAAAACACAAGCCACAAAACCTAACAAGTACATTTTTGGGGTGCAAGTCAAATAATCTCAACTTAAGTTGAGATTGGGTAAAACTTAGGCTTTTTATTGAAGCCTGATTATTGAGGTGATGATAGGGGGAAAACAACTAACCAAAGGTAGTTAGATAGCTTGGTGGTAAAAAAGACAAACAAAAGCACATGTTTCTGGTAACTTAACTTTTAAAGGCTAAGCAGAAGGTAAAGAAGAACACAGGCAACAGCGGCTTTGCTTTAGGAGCCAGAGATAGAGCAAGTGGGAGGACAGAAAAATCAGATCCAAACTGCTGGTTTAAGCCAAGGCAGAAAGCAAAAGGTAACAAGTTTGGACTAGTTAATACTAACCCTAGTGTAAAAGTAGCGGGGTTGAGAATTGTCCTGATGATAAAGGTAACTTTTAAAATGAATCTAACTGTTAATATAGATTAAATTGAACAGTAGAAGCAAGGGAAATAAAATGGGAAAATGTTTGAAAGTAATTTTTTGATTAGAACCAAGGATAACAATAAAGTGAAATTAATGTTCCTTGAAAAGATACTAGCAGCAGTAATTAAGAAAAAGAATCCTGACAGAAATGACCAGGGGGTTGCAAGGCCCACATGCTGCAGAACCCTGGTATTAAAATTAAACACAAAATTGGGTCCCTTGGCTATCAGGAAAATGATAAATTGGGAGGCAATTGTTTGATTATGCAGTTGGGCACTCAAATGCTTGCAGGTTCTAATAATAGCTGTGACACCTTGGCATGCTGCAGCCAAACCCATGAACATGAAGAAACAGCCAATGCCCTTTTCTTCCCAGGTCCTAGTGCGCAACTTCCAAGCCATTTTGCAAGTATCACTGAAAATGATGCCACCAGGCCTCTGGTGACACACAAGGCTAAGTATTCCTCAGTAATTATAAGTAGTGAGGAGGAGAAGCCTTCCTCACTGTTGAAATTTTAAAATAAAAAGCTTTATGCCCAATAGCCATTATTTTCTTGAAGGAATTATCTATTTTTGCATCAATATAAACATCCTGTTTACATCTATTTACAAAATCAACTTCACAATACAGCTGCACCTATCCCTTCCCTCCTGGTTCTGCTCCTGTCACTTTGGTTAAGCCACCTTGTGCCATTGAATTGGAGTTCTTTCATCCTCATCACCTGGATCTCCCTACTGGCTACCCTAGAGTGACAAATCCCCCTACCATGAAGGAGATTCCTCTCACTCCCCCCTTCCCAACATGCCTCTTGTCCAGGACTTCAGCAAGTTGGGGGTTGTCTATATTACATATTAGGGCTGGCCAATCAGTTTGTTCCCCATACTGGAAGTTGGAATCCTCTGACTACTTCTGTGAATTATATTGTCAGGATTGTGCCAATTGTGTACATGGCCTTTCAGGCTTGGCCTGCCTCCCCTGGGGGAGTCCAGCTGGAATCTGGTGTGGGCCGTGACAGTATATTAACCATATCAAAATTAGTAATCCTGGGCCCCTATTCATTTTTTATTATATGGGCATCTTGTATGCTTTTATTTTTGACCTCAGATTACTACCTAAGACAGCTTATGACCAAGAAACAAACAAAAGCCAAGAAGAAATTGTTGCCAAGCCATCCTAGGTCCAGACTGTGACCATTCCCACCTAAAACCAGAATACTGCTGCCCCTAAAACCTTTCCTGGCCTGCCAAAAATGGACCTGGATGGCTTAAGAAAAGGAATGATCATGATAAACACCCTGTTCTGTGCCCATCCCAAGAGCTTCAGAGACAACACTCAGAAGGTTATGATGATGGCTGCCCAACTAAAGAATGATGCCAGAGAAACCTTCTTGACTAGCCTAGAGAAAGACCCAGACCTCATACTCTCCTACAATCAATTCCTGGAGAGAATGAATTCTGCAACCACCCCTTCTGGGGCCAAGATCCAAGCCTACATGGGGCACATCCGCCTGACCCAAGGAAGGGAAAACCTGGAGACCTATATACAACAATTCCTACACCTGGAAGAGGCAGCTGAAATTCCTGATAACATATCAGGTCTGCATTTTAGAAACAGTCTGAACCCACACCACACCAGCCTGATGAGACACCACCAATGCAACCTCCCCAAAGACAAGCTCCTGGCTATTGACAGAGGCATGGACTTTATCCAAACACAAGGATACCACGCTGGTCAACCCTGGAACAACCAAACCCCAAGTGCTAGTAGACCTCAATTGAACATGACCCCAGAAGTGGGCAACCACCAGAATTAACTCATTCCGCAAGTCAATTCACTGAATGTCAACAATTTTTCAACATTCAGTAAGTCAACATTATCTTAGTATTTATCCACTGGAATTGGGAATTTCCAAAACTAAGCTAATTTTTCATAGTGAATTATTAATTCATAATTGCAAAATTAAAAAGAAACAGGCATACTGTTGTCACCATTTAAACAAAGGCTTAATTTTAAGTCAAAAAACTAATATAATTTACTATGAAAATGTAAGTTTCTTTGTACTTTTACATTAAGGTCAACTCCAGTAAGTAATATCTGGATGTTGACCCCAAATAAGAATCTATGAGTTTCTTAATAAATTATACAATATTCTAAAAATAACTATTTTTTATATTTTATATTACTGTTTTTATTAAATATATAATATGATAAGCATTGAACAAAGACATAGGCCAACTTTCATAGTGTTCTTTGTATTATTTAGATATTTACTGTTATTTTAAACTCATTGAATAAACTATAGCTTATTTCTGGAAGTCCACTTAAGCCAAAACACATATGTTAAAACTATACTTTATATATTGATTTATAATGTTGACTTTGTGTCAAATTGACGCTTCACCTAAATTGTAACAAAGGGGTTTGGCTAAGCAAACAAAGTGACATAATTTAAGCAAGATTTAATAGGAAGGTTACTATAAAAGAATGCTGACTGCCTGAATGTTGACACCTTCACTGGTTTATTAGTAAAACACTGCAGCTTAACAAAAAGCTCACATATAATGGTATGATAATTCAGGCCAAAGTACCCAGAGCTGTACTTTAGACTCTGCTCTACAATCCCTATAGTTTAGTTTTCATAAGCTACATATGCAAATCTTTAATTTTTTTAAAATTTAAAAATAATCAAATTTGGCCTTGAAAAATCAACTCCAGAAAATATTAACTAAGCTTTATAAGTGATTTACATAGTGTTTTTCTAGTTTAATGCTGACTGTCAGTATGCTGACATCAAAATTAAAGCGTTTTTTATGCTGACAAACTAAATTAAATATTTTTGACTATTGTGACTACCAGAATGTCAACTTTTTATTTAAACATGGTTTTTTTATTTTTTTACTAATAAATTAGCTCTAAAATTACTCTCCATACTTCTATAAACTATTTACTTAATAATAAAAATAAAACAAGTGATTATTATTCAATTTTATTTATGTTTCACATGATTATTCTTACTTTATGAACTCTACTCTAATCATTGTAGAAAAAATCTTTGAAGAAGCTACATAAGAACCCCAAGTCAACCAAGAAAGTGCCCAAAGCCTCTGGAAAGGCCCAAAGTCCCTACCCAACAAAAAACCAGCCAAAGAGCCCTCAAAGAAACAGAAGGCAAAGGAGAAGACCCCAGACCCTGTGTCAGGATTAACAGTTCTTCTGCTCTGGAAACCTGGACCTGGAAGCAGAAATTGAACCCCAACCCTAGACCCCCTTGGGCTGCTGGACCTGTAGACTAAAGGACTGCCCGCCTGCATTTCTCTGGAATTGAGCCCCCGCAAGCTGATACCAAGAATGTTGGCCCATGCAGTAAAACAGGCCAAACCAAGGAAATTATTGCACCAAATAGAAGACTACTCACAGCGCCTAATAGAGGTACTGAAGCAGCAACTATTAGCTTCATGAATTTGAAGTCTACACTAGTGGCCAATCAATAGCTGTCCCCAGAAAGAGGCACAGGCCCGCGGCCCAACCCCATGACCACGACTCTAAAGCAAGTTAATCAGGTAGCCAATTTGAGATTATTGACCAATGAAATAACTCCCAGGCCAAGTGCCATTTTGCTGCCTTTGGACCCAAGCACCCAGTTCCCCCAAGCCTGCCTTTCCCAATGCCCTAATGACCCCAATGGAAAATATAAAGTTTGGAGGTGGGGTGCTATATAGACCAAAGGACCCTGCGCTCCAAACTTATTGCCATTTTTGAATAAAGGTTATGTTATTTTGGCTCATACAGCTACTACCCTATTTTTTTTGCCTTCTACCAAATCAGTATGAATCTCACGGCCCTCCTGCCCCACTTCTCACAGCTTTCTGTTCACCAGGTGTACCCTTTGGGCCCGTTCACTTCACTGATTACCCCTTGAAGCCCAAATATAATGACTATACCCCAGAAAAATACTTGAACTCAATTCTTTGGCCTACATACAATCTGCTATTAGATATAATTGTCAAGGCCCATGGTGTGACAGAAATCACTGGATAATATGAAGCCGTTTCTAAATTATGGGAATTACACCCCCATCCCAAAAAAAAAATTGATTACCCACCAAAGCGGGGTTTAAATATTTTTTTTATATTTTTAAATTAAAAACCCGGGGTATAAAAAAAAATAAAAACCAAAAACGGAGAAACCATAAAAAAGGGACGGGGAAAAGAAAAACTGGTTCTAATTGTAGAATTTGGGGGGTGAAGAAATACAATTTTCATTTTTTTGAGGTTGGGGAGGTGGGGTAGTAGGTTGGAATTAAATTATATTATCTAATCAAAACCAAAAGGGGGACAAGGAGGCCTCAACCTTTTTTGATTAATTTATTTTATTGTTTTTATTTGATAAGGAATACCCCAAAAACAGGAAGAAATTGTTATTTTATAATTTTAAAATTTAAAATTGGTTTTATTTTTTTTTGATTAAATTAAAAAATAAAAATTTATAAGGGAAGAATAAGGGATAATTTATTAAATATTATTAAAAAAATAAAATCAAAATAATACTTCTTTATTTTCTCCTTCTTTTTCTTCTTTATTTAATTTATTTTTTTGTTTAGAAGATTTTTATTTTTTCTTTTTTTTTAAAATTTTTCTGTTTATTTTGTTTTTTTATTGTTTTTATTTTATTCTTTTTTTTATTTTTTTTTTTAAAGTTGGGTTGGGGGGGGGTTGTGGTTGGTTGCGGGAGGGTGTTGGAGCCACTTTTTATTTAAAATTTTTTTTTTTTTTTTTTTTTTTTTAATTTTTTTTTATTTTTCCCGGCCTTCCCTCCCTTCTTCCTTTTAAAAAAAAAACCCAACAATATTTTGACACATGGATATTCTCAACACCCAAGTTGTTTAGAGGAAAATTCAACTACCTGCCTGTCTACAAGCTCCATATGGAACCACCTGTGACCCCCAAGACAATGCCTGCCTCCTCACCCAACCTCAAAACTGTAATTACCAAGTATTGATGATAAAACTTTAGTAACATAAGATGACAGGTTAGGCAGCTCAAAGCCATTCAAGGCGTAGACAATTTTATAGAAGTTTATTTCCTGATGGAAGGCTTTGGCAAGGATGATGCATTGTCTAAGGCTGATGGTAAGGTACAGTAGCAAGGCTGAAGGGATCACAAAAGTAGCCAAGTTGGGAGTTGGACGAGATGACACCAGAGGTGTCCACAGGTTCAAAACCATTGAGTTGAGGTGAGTTGGCTCATTGTACAATATCCCTTTTGGTCTCTGTGGTTCAGGACCAAACTGAGCATTGGTTGACTGGTTGCCCCCTATCCCAAGGTAAGATGACAAGATAGCTGTGAAGATTATGTAGTTAATCTTCTGACTTGGGGAGGGATAATGGGTTTAGTAAGGTTACTTGCTTAGCCTAGGTAAAGGATTGATTAATGTGATAATATTGAGGAGGATATTCACTCAATGATAGCACAAACCATCATTGAGGGTTTTGTATTTATTTATACTAGTAGAACTGCAAGACATGATTATTGAAAGACATAGAATTGGGGAACCAAGAGTCTGAGTTGCATCTGTTATTCCCTTTTCTGGGTTGGCTTGGGTGGTTGGCAATTGAGAAGTTTTAAATGGATCCCAGTTTGCATTGTCATAGTACAAAATGGGCCTTCTTCATGCATTTAAATTTATTTACTAAATTTGGTGCATGATTTCCATTGTTGGAGAGCCTGTCAGTCCAATCTCCATTTGGTAAACTCCCAAATTGGACAGCAGTTTCTCCCAAGTTTGGCTTTAGGGAAATTGCCTTTCCTGGTTTCCTGATTTTGCTATTTCCCAAAGTAGTGGATGGGGACTAGCCTGCTGGCTTTGGAGGGCAAAGGCTGGTAGGTGGCTGGCAGGTGGCTGGCTGAATAATGGGCGCCTGGTTTGCATATGGCTTGCATATGGGGCTGGCAAGAGTGGCAGGTGTTTGCGTAATGGCTGTGTACATCTGCTCAATGGCAGCAGGTGTCTGCGCGTTAGCAATGGGCAACAGCTTGGTGGTGGCAGGTGTGAATAATTGTTGACCAGGGATTTTGGAAAGCTTAATTCATTAGGCAACTATTGGCAATTAACCAGGGCCAATCAATCACCCTTTTGGAAACTAGTGACATTTATCACATAATTAAATGTATGATTAGTGATCCATGACATTTTTTCCAGGGAGTAATCACTCCACGTTGCCGCCACCCCAGATACTAAGCGCCGGGACGCCAGCACTAATTATTCTTGGCGCCAGAGTGCTGCTTTAGTTTACATCAAGTGCCAGGACGCCAGCACAATTAATTGCAAGCGCCAGAGCGCCACAATAATTAACATTGAGCAGCAAGGCGCCAGCTTTGAGAAGAAATAACACCAAGACACCAGGTTCAATTCAAGTGATTAATTCAACCTCCATACTAAATAAGGTCTGAATATAGAAGTTTCTGTATACCAAATATGAGTGCTACCTGATGCGCTAGCAGAGGACACCCTTGTGCTAGGTGCAACAGCATTGCGGGATTGTGCCCTAAAATGGAAAGTTGTCCCTTTCTTCACCAGCACAACCAAGCCGCTACAGTGCGTTGGAATGTCCTAGAAGACATTGCCAGCAACTGATTATCAGTAATATGATAATACCCCTATATAAGGCATTGGCAGTAAACGCCAAGGGGCAGATTTTTGGGACCTACTTGTATTGGATTAAATAAAAGTATTTATTATAAATCAATTAGGCAAATGTCCTTCAAATCCTCACATTCAAAGGCATACAGTAAGTGTGTGCCCTTGCCTTCCAATCCTTCTTTTGAATCTGCTAGTGAATGCCAATTTTCAACAGCAGGCTTCTGTGTGGTGGCAGTGTGCATCTTATTGGCTGGAGCAGGCGCCTGAGCTTTGACGGCAAGTGACAGCTTGGCTGTGGTAGGCTTCTGCGTGGTGACAGCATTTTTATTCTTAGTTGTGGCAGACTTCTGCGTGGTGGCAGCTTGTATCTTCTTGATGATAGCAGGAATCCTTGTGGTGGCAGCAAACGTCTTCTTGGTGGCAATGGTCTTCTTCACGTTGACAACAGATGACAGCTTGGTTGTGGCAGGCTTCCACATGGTAGCAGTTTGTATCTGCTTGGTGGAGGCAGATGTCTGCACATTAGTGGCAAACGTCTTCTCAGTGGCAGCGGGCACCTTCACATTGATGGTGGGTGACAGTTTGCTGGTTACACAACTATAAATGCAAGGAATATTCCTGACACAACTAATCATACTGGTAAGCTGTTTGGGATTGTGTACATCACCCTCACAGGGGTGATTGACACTATAATTCTGGCTGCTGGCCTGTGATCCTGGGTGGGGAAGTCCTTCTCCTACCTTTTTAAGTTAGCTCCTCTTGTGTGGTGGGCTTTATCCACAAAAAAACCTAGACCAAGTGATCCCTGAAACCAATGGGCCAGCCGCCCAAGACTGGATTCCTAAAAAAACTGCAGCTCTGTACAGAGAAAGGGATGGGCAAAAGAAGTCATTTTCCAAGGCTTTCACAGGGGGCTGTTGGTGTGTTTCATCCTTCTTGGGCATCAGAAAGTAGATTAGATAAGCCTTTGGTAGCAACCCTTGTAGTTGTACAGCATGTTGGATCTCCCAAGGAGGAGGAAGTTAGTCCAATGTTTTGCTGAAGACGTTTTTAAACTCCTAAAGGAGCTCTTGCAATGCTGGTGGGGGTGTCTTGTTCAAAGAGAGAGGTGTAAAAGGTTCAGAGCAAATGACTTTAATCAAACACTGATTTAAATTGAGCTTCTTCCTTGAAGTTGTGAGAGCCCTCATCTGTTATCTGTACAAAGATAGTGTTGTGGAGGAGTTTGTTTATTTCAATAGGGTAGATCTGGAGGCCTGCCATGTTTCTGTTGAGAGTGATAACAAAGTATCCCAGGTTATATAGGGACTATTGTGATGCAACCAGTCTAGGACTGCTATTTCATTGCAACTGAGCCCGGCCATGATAGGCCCAGAGAGCCTGACCTGGACGCTACACATTCTTATTGAAAAGGGAAATGTCTCATGGGTGATGGTTACTCTGTGGTAGTCTGCCACACATACTTCTTCAAAAAAGCTGGGGACTCAGTCTAACTGTTGGGAGTCTGAAAATCATTTATTGCTCATGGCGTGATTGGCTCTGGTATCTACCAGTGTCAGGGATCCACTTGAGAGGGAACAAGCCCCCAATCTTGTGGGCCAAAGCCCTTAGGTTAAGCCCTGCAATAACCAAACCAATAGGAACCATAACCATATTGGGGTGATCAAAGTGTCCTAGGAAAGCAAAACGTCCCATCATTGAACTGAATCATCCCAGTAAATAGTATCCCACCAGGAAGGAAAACAGGTATAAAAAAGGAGTTTGAACTAACCAAGGAAGGTTCAGCAGGTGAGGGTAGAGTTGTCAAACGGCTGTTGTGGTACTCTTACTACGGTGATGGGGGATAGTTTAAGGGCCAGTCAGTGGCCTTGGTACTGTACAAGTCAGAAACCAGACAAGTAGTTGGTAGTACAAAAGCTTCCTGGCCTAGAGAATGACAAAGGGTTTAGAGTAGTGGCAACAGCAACTAATCAAAAGCAAATCCTCAACAAGTGACTTCTAGTCAAGCTTAGTTGGCAGTTTAGTCAATGAGAGGAGACTAGCTTTTGCAGTTCTTAGATTATACACTCAATAAAGTTATCAATGGTGTAGCTAATATAAGGGGGGTATAAAGTATATTTTATTGAGAAAAGGAGGAGGGGGTTAAATACTACAACCTACTTGATAACTCAAGGTAATTTGGTCATTGTTTGGGGGGTTGATAGAGGGGGAAATGAATGTCAAACCATTAAGGATTGACACAACAATTGAGGGAGGATGGATACAGCCCCAGTGGCACAAGGGGGTTGCAGTAGCTCAAGGATGGGGAAGTTGGTCAGTTATAACCGCAGTCAGTGAATGATATTAATTGATAGAATTAACAACCAGTTGGTGGAGTCCTAATTTGGAACCCAGGCAGGTGGATAAGCAATCCAGAAGCAAGTCAGTGGAGTCCCGATCCAAGGGCCAGAGTAAATGAGCAATTCAGAAGCTAGTCAGACTTGTATGATGATCCAACAGATAGTCTAAATCATAATCATCAAAAATAACTACTATATTGGAAGGGAGATAAGGATCCTAGTACAATTGAAAAGTACTCAATGATGATCATAATTAAAGCAACCAACTGGGGATGAGTTTCAGCACAGCTGTATTGGAACTTTCTTCCCCAGCGGCCTGAGGGATACTTGAACCACCCATTGGCCAGGAATCCTTTGGGTGGGAGTCATCAGGGGAAGAATTGTGCCAATCTGAGACAGGAGTTGGGTTCTCAAGAGCCAATACCTCAGAAAGGAAGGAAACTAGAAACTAGAACAGGAAATGACTTCCTTTCATGGTTTCAAAAAGGATTGCAAGAAATAAGTATAAAATAACATAATATAGCAGAAATATATTTATTGTTGAAAAAAGTGGAGATAATAGAAGGGAATCACTTAAATACCTCAGTAGAGGTCTGAACATTCAAGAGGATAATTTGAGATGAGAGGATTTAAAGTGGTGTATCAATAACATTATGACTGAAAATAATACTTTTTTCACATGCAGATAAAGCTGAATCTTAATAAAATGCATAGAAACATAATATGAATAGAGGAACCAAGAATTAGTCACAAGGTTGATCATAGTTAAGCGGGTCCTCTGCTAAATATTAGTGAAATTCAAGTACGGAGCTTGAAACAAAGGTAGATAGAGCAGGTCTGAGAGCGTCAGGCACAGTATACACAGCCAATCAGAATGTCAGTGGTAAGTGATGTTGCTTATTAAACTAATAACCTTTTTGAAGTTGATTTTTGTTTGAAAGCGGGAACTGAATGAATCAGTTTGACATAAAAAGGTAATTTATTTATAATAGTTGAGTTTTGACTAATGTTAACCTTTTCCTTAGCGTTCTGGGTTTGATACCTGTCTGGTTCAACACCAGAGTTAAAAATGGTGTCCAAAACTTGGTGTCTGGTTTTCTTTGCTTTGGTTTCTTGTACCATGATATCCAGATAATTAATGCAGTCAGTGAAGAATTCCCTGAAAACCAGGAGGCTGTGAGTGTTTCTACAGAATAAAAATGGATAGGCCAAGAAAGTGATTTTGTTTGATGAATGACTGGCTTGGAGAGCAGGGTTGTCACTGTGTATCTGGAATATGTCTAAGAATTTTGACATCATGTACATTGTATTCACAGGGTTTCTTGATAAGGAGAGATTGTGAGTGTGAATCAATAGGGTTGAAGAGTCTCTTGTGTCTACAACTCCCAGGCTTTTCCTGAGTCTTCAATTTGTGCTAATTGTAACTCCCCCTTGTGAGGGCACTCATTATCATTCTCCTGTTGATAGAACTGGTGGTGTCCTACTTGATTGTGGGCACTTCCAGGTGCAGGCTGAAGTTGAGGGGGTGTATCATTGGATCTTCAGAAGCCCACTTAGGCTTGGTTGATTGATTCTATAATAGCCTTGTATCAATTGTCAATGGAGGTGCAACACTCTACAGGCACTCATTTACAGATATAGGGGTTTAATCCATTGATGATGAGGGTAAGGAGCATGGTGTTTCCATCAGTAATGGCTTCTGAGACAGCAGCAAGTGCTTGTTGCCAAGAAGTAAGGTACTAAGGGATGCTTTCTGTTTGTTTGACAGCAAGAAATCAAATCAACACTATTATGGGTTAAATTTTTTACTGTAGCAGGACTTGGTGTTATCCCTGAAGGCTGCCCAGGTAACCTCATGTTCTTGACTAGTCCAGTTGGTGAAAAATATTTTGGCAGGCCCTGTGAGGTATCCTGATGCGGTGGCAACTCACATGGGCTCAGGTACCTGATAAATGGGGAGTCAGGTTTCTGTGGAGTGTAGCCAACTTAGAATTCTAGCGCCTTTCACACCACCTGTGAAGTGTTCCAACTGTAACTTCACCATGTTTTGTGACATATCAGACTGAGGTAAGGTGATGCTAATGTTGCACTTCCCCAGGCAGAGTCAGTTGTAGACGCTGGTTAGAAATAGTTGATATTTGTATATAATATAGCCTTTTGGGATGTCCCCATCAGGGATAGGGAGGAAGGTTTCCTGGTGTGGAGTAGCCATACAACCTGTACTATATCCTTTCTTGGGGGATTTTCTTTTAGGTAGGTTGTGAACTTACTTCTGTTACCACTGTTGCAACTGAACCAATGAGAGTTCAGTATTTGATTGGGGAAGAAAACAGTCTAGAAAGGACAAGAATAAATAGAATAAGATGTAGTTTATTAAGAAATATTGTAATTAATATACCATATAGCAAAGCCACAGGTCCACAGGGGATGGCATAGTAGTGTTTTCCATGTAATGTTCTGGCCAGATATAACTTGAGAGAGATCAGTGCGTTGAATTAGCAGTGCTCCTAATTAGAAGATAGTGCCTGCAATTTTAAATCATGTTCAGATCAATCCATACTGTTAATCACAACATGGGGTAACTCTTTGAGTGCCCCCTGTGTCTTTTGAGATAAATCAGCATACAAGGGAATAATATTGGTTACAAAAACACTATGGGATTGATGAAGGTTACTTGGATCATGGTGATTGAGTCCACATCCTGATCTCAGTACAAGTCTTGTAAAGTGGGGGAGAGTGGCTCGCCTAAGCACTTCCTAGAGCTTTTACCTCTTTGGTTGTGATTTTAGTACTCATTTGGTCCACCTGAGTTGTACAATTTCTTCCTAAAGGATGAAGGTTATTGGCTTGTTTTTTTTGGGTCAAGTATACTTCTTTGCTGAGGGACTCTCTTTCTGTTTATTGGTTGCATGCAGATTGTCAGATTTCTCTACAGATTTTTCCTTCCAAGAGAACGTCTCAGAGATTCTTGCAGTGGCTCATATCAAACTGACATCTTATGTGTGTGGGGAGGCCATTGTAGAAGTCTAGGCGTGGTCTAGCCTCATCAAAATTGATGGGTTTGGGAACTCAATCATGTATGTCTTAATAAGCTACAATGTAATCCTTGACAATTCCTGTCATTTTAAAGGTCCTGAGTTCTGTCATGATCACAAATTCAGAGCTTTTTATGAAAAATTCTTTCAAGAAGGCGTTCTTGAACATGTATCAGTTTTTGTTGTGACCAAGGTGTTGATCAAACCATTCACTCACAAAACGGGAAGCAGCCCCAGTATCACATAAAGCAATTTAACTTGCCCATAGTCTGTGGGGGTAGACTGTGACAGAAATCTGGATAATATGAAGCTGTTTCTAAGTGATGGTGAATTACCACCCAAATCTACATAAAATTGAAGTTGCCCCCCAATACAGCTCAGATATTTTTGTGAAATTTCCTAATTTTAACTCCAGGATTAGAGTAGAAGAATTGAGTCTAACCATAGTAGTCGAAGATAAATGACCGGGAAGCATGTTGCATCTACAGCATAAAATTCTGGGCATTGGAGAGTTGATATAATTTTCATTTTCAAGAATGGGGAGAAGAGCTGCAAAATTGGATGGCAGGGAAATTAACGTTGGGAGGCACAAACAACAAAGTTCCAGTTTCAGGGCCCCATCTTTAGAAATAGATTCAGTTCAAAATCAGATTGTACAGGATATACCACAACAACCAATCATAGGATGCATTTTTAAAATCAAAAATTAGAAATTGGGATAGATGATTTTTGTTGAGTAAAAATTTAGGAGGACTCGACTCTTAGAAGTGAAACAGGGAAAACTATCAATATATGTCAGAAGAATTGACTAAGCAACACCGAGTCTGACCTCCTATTTCTTCCACATTGTCAAGTAATTATCTGGTGGGGTTTGCAAAGAACCCTTGCATTTACTAGTTTCTGACAGCCATGCTGATTGCTCAAGCTCGTATCAGGTGACCCTCCATATTACGTCAATTTATCAACATCAGTTTGAAAGGGGGAGCTGGTTTCGGCGGCGGACTGGAGCAGCTGTGACCCATTTTTGATTAACCATTTGAGAGACAGTGTTACTCAATTGATTTTGATACCAGGTTTTCTGGCCTTCCTGGCCTTGCCCTTGAACAGTAGACTAATACGTGTTGTAATCTACTGCTAAACACTGAGCCACTTATTTTAAACTTATTTTGGGTGCTTTGAATCCAAGGAGTGTGATGACTGTGAATCATACCCTCGCTCACCCATGAGGTGAAACATGGGGGCATAGACCTATCAGTTAACTGGGATGATCCTGACAACTACTGGATGAAAAGTAGTTCAGTTTCTCCCCAGGTTCCTTCCCCATTCCTGCACAGCTTTCATGTGCAGAAATAATACAAGTATATACTGGCTCTCTTTCCTAACAATAAACATACCTTTACCCACACTACTACTGTACTTTAGCTTGATCTTATTTTCTAATAAAAGACACAAGCCTTATACCAGACTCTATTAGACTCTAGACTCTTTTCTTGTTGCCTTCGCTACTTCAGGTAACAAGAAGATCTCCCTTCTATGCTAAAAATTCAGAGTTAGTACCCTAGACTTGATCAAAGTGCACCATACTGTCTCCTGGAAACTGCAGCCCAATAGAAGTAGTTCCCTTTTAGCTTCTCTGGAAGAATTTTCATACGAGGTTCCTTTATCCTCCACACCCATCTTCTGTGAGCATCACACACTGGTACTCACTACAGGGGGCCAGCTTGCTGACCTCTTTGTCAACGTCAACCTAGCCTCTGTTAGCGGGATGTTCCTGTCTATACCCCCGTACTTCACTAATCAGCACCATGGTGACCTTGAGATCTGGTCACACCTACAGTCCACCAAGTGGACCCTCTCAACCTGCTTCCAGAACCATAGCTGGCTCTTCTCCTGCAGTAGACCCAAGTCCTGCCTTGGATCCACCAAGTCAGAGACAGGCTCCTGAGGAGGAATATCCTCAGAATGAGCAACCCTAGGGAGCTTCTGTCCAAGGCTCCTTGCTGTTACAGGCCCTTCAGGCCAGCCAGACTGGCCAGCAAACCTGTAACCAGTCAGCCCCACCCGAGCAACCTGTCTAGCGGCTTGCCAGCAAGCCTCTTCCTGAGCTGCCAAGGCTCACACCCCTTTTTGAACTCCATATGGGCTCCGCAAGAACGCCTCTTGCCCCAACCAATGCCTGAGGTTGACCCTGTTACCTACAATGGTGGTACTAGTACTACCCTAGTAGGTGATCCAGACCTGTCTTTTCTTCAAGACGGGAATCTTCACCGGGAGCTTCCACCCATCCACGTGTCATCTCCTGTCTTACAAGAATCAACAGAGACTCCAGAAGGGACCCCTGCACAGCTGGCCAATGTGAGGGCAATGCTTGATGCTCTCAACTCCAGGCAGCCCCTGGAGCAACACATGATCAACAACCCCAGTAGGGTAGGTTCCTACCTGACTGGGGTAGTTCACCCTTGCCTGGGGACCCTATCTAACCAGGTAGCCAACCTGGCTGATTCTGTCTGCTCCCAGGCTGAGTCTATCCAGAGTGTGAGAAATCACACATCTGAGGCGGTTGTTGACCACAGTTAATTACTAGAGAGAATTAACTCTAGGCTGGCACAAACAACAGCCCTCTACCAAGAGGTACAGCGTGGTGCAGCTCTGCTAGCAGACCAGCCAAATAGGTTTGTCACACAGAACTACAAGCCATTGTACCACACAGTTTGCAAGGTGGTTCAGTTGGACCTTCCCAGAGTGGCTGAGACACTGGGGGAACACCAAAGGGTTCTCCAGTCCTTAGCCCACAACTCTCAAAGTCAGAACCAGGATTTGCATAGCCTTCATCAGTATTGCAAGGAACAACAACGGGTCCTGACCACACACCAGGAAGCCTTGGGGCACCTCAACCTTAACTTGGTGAAAGTTGAGGAAACCCTGAGTTTGGTGTCAGCAGCTGGGGATACTACAATGGGTATCCTCATCAATCTGGCAACACACACCTCAGAGAACTCCTCCAAGCTCATAAAGGAGACTGAGGAAATCACCCGCTTAGCTGTCCAAGGGGATGGCCATCAGGTTGAGCTAAGGGACTTGAGGCAGAGCATCTCTGCCCTCAGTGATAGACTCAGTAGACTCAACCTTCATGAGCCTGAGGTGAATGACCCCTCAATAGTAGGAAGTATCCTTAAAAATGGTACTTCAAAGGCCACAGGGGCCAACTGTACCCCCTTGGGAACTTGTCCCTTGTACCCTGAGGGTTCTGCCCCATCCTCCCAACCACCTAAGAGGGAGCCGCCCCACAAGGAATATCCTGCCCCACACAGTGATCCTCCTCAAGCTTGGATGACTTGTAGACAGAAGTACTATTATACTTCCTCTACTGATTCTAGCAAGCTGTTAGAGGCCAAACCCCCTAGAGGTTGTCAACCAGCCCTCTTTACAAACAGAGAGGACTCTCTCTACTTGTGTGGCTTGTTTTGTTTGCGCTCTAGGCCTCGCAAGCCTAATTCTATGTTCAAGACCAAGTTTGGTATGAACTCTCTTATTGATGTTAGGATGTGGCTGTCCACCTTTGAGTTGGCCAACCAAGGGTTGGATAAACGCAAACTAGGGCTGGCATGCATCTGCCTCCTGGAGGATCCTTTCCTAGAGGCTATATCCCAGTACTTGCCCCAACCCTACAAGTATTTGGATGTAAAGAAGGCGCTACTGAAGGTCTTTGACTCTAAGGCCAAGGATTATATTGACAGAGACAATTTCCTGGAGTACCAGATCAAGAATCTGGCAGACTACCCAGATGAGTTCCGGCAGATGGTAGCTTGCCTGCAGCAGAAGGACCTCATCAATGTCAATGACGCCAGACAGTCCCTCTGCCACTCCCTCCTGTCACAATTCCCCAAGCTTTGGGCTGAATTTTCTGGCCAAGTGAATGGGCTAAATGACCTGTCAGAGATAGTGGATCAGGTGTACACCCTCCCTAATCTTCAGGCTCAACTAGCCAAATACAGGACTGAGGGCTCCTCTTTGCGCAAGGTGTTCTACACTACTCCTGAAGGTGCCTCCATGGAAAACCCCTACCATGAGAGACCTGGGTATTATGGATGCTTTGCCTGCCAGGAAAAGGGCCATGTTCTCAAGGACTGTCCCTACGTCAAGGTGTTCCAACAAATGCAGAATATGGGTAACAAGAAGCCCTTTTCTAAATTCCAGCAGAAGCATCCTGGTGTGAATGTGGTTCTTCAGGAGGAGGAACCAGAGGATCAGGAAGGATCTTCTGGTTCAGACTCTGAGGAGTCAAAAAACTAGAGGGTGATGGATGCAGGGAGTCTCCATCACCAGAACCTGAACCCCCCTACCAAAGTTACCAGCTCTGAGGGCATATTTGCTGTACTGTCCTCACCTGTCCCTGGTACAAAGGGTCCTCCTAGAAGATCTGAGAGGCTACAGGCTAGACAGGCTCTGGCCCAAGCCATCAGCACTACTATCAAGAACCCCACGGCAAAAACTGTACCTCCTTCAGAGCGTAGAGTCTGACAACACTGACCCACAGGATGACCCTGATAGCTCCAGCATCTTTGTGAATGTCAGTATCCCTCTGCCACTAAAGACCATCCTGAAGGTAGTACCTGGGTTGGAGTCTGCTCTATCTTCACTAAGAGAGGCTCTTAACCCCCAGGGGGTTCACACAACTCTACCCATGGAGCTGTGCAACCCTATCTCATGTTTGTGCACCTGGATTAAAGTTACCGTCTTTGATACACCCATCAGAGCAGTACTAGACACAGGTGCACCTACCAACATCATATCCTCACGTCTGGTGAGGAGGCTAGGATTTCTGCCTGATATTTCATACGCAGAATCCTTCTTCACAGCTGGTGTAGAATCCATCAAATCTAATGGTGCCTACTCCAGTGTCCCCCTGAGGTTTGGTGAGCTGGTAGTGACTTACCCAGCAGTTGTACTGGAGAGTGAGTCATATGATATGCTAATTGGTACAGACTTCCTCAGGACTTACCAGACTGAGATTAGCCACCTACATGGACATTTCTCCATCCTGGGGTATACTGTCCCCCTGCTTTTTAAGGATTCATCAGATGCATTTCTGGTGTCCAAAGAAGAGACAGGTAGACAGCATGTTTGCCTCTGGTACCCACATGGTGTCTTGGGCTTGCCTTACAGAGTGGCAAACGCCTCTTTTAAGCCCCTACCAGTGTATGGTAACAACCAAAAGGGTCTCAAGCTGCGGTCAAATCAGCTTGTCAGGATTCCCCCCAAAGACTCAAGTTGCTGTGGACACAGGCTTGTACCTTGACCTCCCACCTGGCCTACACCTTGAGATCAGCAGCATCAATGGTGTCTTGCGCAAGGAACCTTTAGCTGCACCTGGGATACATGACTCAGCTGCACAAGAAACCTTGAAGGTTCTCTTGCTCAATCTGTTGAGTACTGAGATGAAGGTTTCTAAGGGACAGCATGTGGCTACCCTTAGGATAGGTCACAATGAGGATTTGTCAGCCGTCCATTTCTTGGGCGGTCTGGAGGAACTGGGAATCAGCCTTCCTGACAAGCCCCTGGTGGCA